>JXCR01061710.1:15503-47645 GCA_002079205.1 Phalaenopsis hybrid cultivar | reverse complement strand
TGGCATTTAAGGAGCAATGTTTATGCACATCTGAGATATATATAACGCAAACTCAAGTCAAAGCCTTACAAAAATAAAATATTAACACTATTAAATAGCACACTTATGTTGGACAGATGCATGCAATGTTTATTGGATTCAACTCTTGTTTCAAGTTAATTTTGGCCAAAAAAAGAGAAAAAAATGATCATTAGCCCTCTCCCAACTAGTTTGGTTAGTTTTATAAATTCTCATTCTCTTGTTTAATATTGTTTGAGTTGCAAATCTAACTAGAAACAATCTTTTTGCACAAATTCCGTCCAAGTTATCACTCATCCAAATTATTTTGATTTCTAATCGAACACTAGTTTTATCTACCCATTTATAGGTGCATCTTATACCATTCGTTGTACATACCCAAACCTCTTAATTTAATTTCCACTATTTTATCTTCAATCATGCTACTCATATCATCCCTTTCACAAAAAAAAAAGCAACCTGATTTTACTTTTGTTTAAAATGCAAAACCAAATGAACGGATTTGTTCTGGGACTAATCCAAACTTCACTGATAAAAGTAGGATTAGAACAGTCTATTCTCAGGTCAACCCTCTTGATACAGAAACCTAAAAGAATTATGTATTAGTACAGTGTATATCAATCATAACAAGTGTGTTAGTTAAAGCAGATTACTAACACCTGGTACAAACAAAAAATTAAGAATTAATTGTTTATTTAGTATTCACTAATTCATGCTCGAACGCCTGACCCTAGAACCCTTTTGAACCATAAGACAATCAGCACCTGGCGACCTTTAGTCTAGTGACTTTTTGTATACAAATATAAGTATAACTTTAATATTTATGTTCTCATCTCAATAAAACCTGCATATAAAAACAAATAGATTATCAAATCATTGGTCAGCTAAATTTAAGTTCGTGTGTCATCAAACTGTCGCCTAACCAGGTTTAAGAACCACATAATGCCATCAATTTTGGGCCCAGCTGAGACTTACGACTTCTGTACATCCTTAGTACAAACAATAAGAGTGATTTTTTTGTCAATGATTATACACAACAAAAGTTTGATAGTGACTCTTGAATCATTATCAAGAGTTGATAAGAATTGGGGAGAATTCACTGTGTGTTCATATCATTATTTGCGTTTAATTTATATAAATCTAGAAGAATCTTTAGCAAAAAAATATACAAAATTTTGGAACTGAAAATAAACTACAAAATGAATTTAATTGGATAAATCATGGATTAGTGAGGTGCCAATTTTTTAGAATTGGAACAGACCATACTAGTAGGTTCAACCAGTTCGGCCGTAAATCGAGCATATTGTCGGGCCGGTTAACATCAAATAACTATTTGCACATCAAATCGATGAAAACATATGTGAAACACCGGTTCGCCCCACGGACCGATTCTGATTATATTGAACAGACCAATCCAAATTACATATTTAATCACCTTTAATTTTCAATACTCTAGCTAAAATTTTCCTACAAAAAATTAAGCGGCAATTCCATACATAGCACACACTTTTATGTATTTACCAGTCGCACAAACATTCAAATCTTTAATATCACATGAAAAATAGTACCATTACCACTTTTTAAAAGTGAAATACACATTTGCATGCATGTTTTAAGCACCAAGGTGCTATGCATATAAATATAAAAGTATAGGCGTGAGAAACGTAAATACATAAGAATTGTGTGCTACAAATGTAAATTTCTCAAAGATTAAATCTATAATCTATGTTAAGTTAAACATATAATCATAGATTTAAAAAACCTTAATCTGATTAATATGAACTTGATCAAGCTAATCCATGGTATGCCCAACACCTAAGTTATAAACTAAAATTGCAAACCTCTTTTTTCACATATACAATGCAAAACTACCTCTCACCCACGATTAACAACTAAAAAATAAAACTTAAAAAACTGATTAGAGTTGGACTACAAAAGTGAAAAATTAGGCTGTGATATTTGGGTATTTAAAATATTAAATGGGCTACTTATGTAGAAATATTATAAAAATATTTTAATTTTTAAATTCTTTTACATCATAAACTTAATATTCTTATTAATTATTATACATTAAATTCTTAATACAAACTACATTCTTATTATAAATTATATTTATATTTATATCTATATTATAATTTTGTATTTTAAAAAGATTTGGTATCTTTAAAATATTTATGTCTATATAGATATAAATAATACACATATAATTATATCATAAAAAGCTTTACATCAAGTTTTAAATTTGCAATTACTAAAAATATTACTTTTGTCCCAGTTTTATTAATTTCTCACATTTATAACAAGTTTACATTATTAAATCATTTAAATTATACTAAAATAATTTAAATATTTATTATATCATCCAGTTTAAGCCTAGACCTTTCTTTCTTATGGTTCAAAGGACAACCCAATCTTTCCAAACTTGGCAGCAACAAAGATCCCAGGAATTAATAAGGTTGCAATAGCAAGCAAAAAAGACAGAAAAATATAGTGGGATGGTTGGAAAGATTTGGCCATGAGTGAGGAGAGGCAGATTATTGGCTCTGTTTGGTAAGGTGCTGGAGTGTCATTGGATGTGCCAATTCACACAGCTAGAGCCAAGGCTTGAGTTAGGCCATAGGCTATAGACACAAACAAGCATTAAGTTTAGTTTATATATATAAGCTGGAAAGTATATGCAAATATATATAATTGTGAAAACCTGAAAGATAACAGAAGCAAAATATTAATAACAGCTCAAAGCATGGAAATTTTATCTTTTAATTCTAATAGAAGCACTCCTAAGTCACTTAGAGCTCACCAAAACTAGACATAGCATAGTATCGACTATAAAAAAAAACAAATACTCATAATCCAACCAGACCCAAGAAGTCATGCTCGATAAAATCCAATAGATCAACCTCAATGATGCAAAAGTTATCGCACAACCTGTAAAGGCAATCTAACACATGCATAGATTATATTCCAAATGAAAGGAAAGTGACCCCTCAAATCATGAAAATCAAAATTATCCCTTTCAAGATGAAAAATATAGTCATTCACAAATTAGACATAAAAAAACCACCAAGGAAATTATGCTAATACACTTGCATACCTCTCAATCAGCTATGCACTTCTATTATCTGCTCTTACAGGCTACCTAAGAAGCTTAAGAAAAATCCTCTATGCACTAGGCTTTAACCATTTTGTAGCACTTGAAATGACCTTAAAGATTAATTAAAGTTTAATTTTAAATTATAACCCATTTCTGCACCTCCCAAAAATTCTCACAATCTTTTTATAAAATTCAGAAGTTTATTCTGAGGTTTATACATGGATGGTTTATGCTAGGGGAAATTATATACACACACATACATATATATACTAGGATTCAAAACATTTAAACTAACAAATCCCTTTTCCAGCCTCAGTTTTGCCTGAATTAAAAATCTCAGGTACGTATTTTGTAGAGAAAACTCATAATTGGAAAGGCTTGGGGTTAGGTAAGTGTAAAAATGAAATACTGAAACTCACATAAAAAATATTTATCAAAATTCTAATTAGCTCAATGGATTTCCATCATTTTCCTATGAATTCAGTTGGCCGATTCTTTTAATTGAGAGAATGATTTCATTATTGGATATCAATAGAGGTAAAGAGTAGAGAATGCAGAGAGGGGAGATCATTTTGAGGTAAAAATAATAATTAAAAATAAGTTGGGATTGAATTAGATATAAGAATTTCCTAAAATTTATAGAATTTTGTGATTCATGGATGGTTTATACTAACGGCAAGCTCGAAGCGAACCTAAAGAACACATTTGTTGTGAGGTTGACCCAACAACCAGGGTGAGATACTCATTGCTAAATTAAGAAGCAAAATGCTCTATCTCTATTGCTTGATACTGCAAATTAGTTTTATTTATTGTGATTCCAATTAGAAATTAATTCATATTAAAGTAATACCATTAGCCTAATTTAATGATGAAAATGAACACTAGTACATTTACAATATATAGCATTTCACAGAAATGTAATATCAAGTAAAATTTGTAGATTGTTACATATCACATTATATTTCATATGCAAATTAACAGACTGACTATTTGCAGGTCCATTTAGGTTAAAAAATAAATGCATTTGAAAATATTTATAATAGGTAAAAATGATAAAAAAAATATCATATGTATTGTGAAAACAATTATAATGATAAATTACACAGAGAAGGCGAGAATGATGAGATGATCATTAATGAGGAAATGATTAAATTCAACTCTTAATATTAAATTTGGGATGGAACAATTATTCGTATCAAAGGGTCATTGATAAAGAATGACATTAGGACAACCAACCTTTACAAGCAGTTGTTATGGCCGATGGGTTGGAAGGGGCAAATATACATGATACTTCTGAGATACAAAAAAGGTTAAGAATAAGAACGAAAATTGGAGTAAGGCAAATGGATATATGACATTGCATAGTAAACTGATTTATGAACAGTTAGTGACAATTTTATATAAAATTTTATAAATTATTACAAACATTTATTAACATGTTTAATTAAATATTACTATTGTTACTCATCTTGATTACTGACCAACATGCATTTTCTTCTCTTACATATTTGACTTTTTGTAGTATTGTTAATATCACTGAGCATGTAGCTTACTAGATAAAATGTTGTTTTTCGGGGCGGAGGTAAGGAGTTGGGTGATCATTAGATAATTGACATGCCACTTTGAATAGCTTTTAAATGTAAAATTTTGGATAACTAAAAAAATACTTTTCGGATATGTTTGCTTCCATATTTAATTGTTTTTAGAGCCATGTACTTTATTTAAGGTCATTTATACTGGCTTCTTGATTTATATTTGATATTAATGAATATATATTAAAGATTAAAAATGTAAGAGTTTGCTCATGCTGATTTAGAAAAACCAATTCGCCACTCACTTGATCCTGATAAGTACATATTGGATGAGACTTAGTGAAAATTAAGCCTAACTAAGTCGTCGTCCTCATTACACCTCTCTCTGACCTGAGGAGGTCGATTGGGAAACAGTGATTAATATTACATTGGAATCATATTTTTTGCCCCTAAGAAACGTTTTCATGATTTATATTAAACCTCGATTCACAAACAGCGATTTAGGCATCTACAGGCATCTACAACAATCAATGAAATAATTATATTGTTTGTAAGTTTTTATAAATCAGGAATATAAATTCATAATGCATTGGAATCTATAAAGGTTATTAGTATGTAATAGTAACTATGTTGAGTGTTAATTGCATGCTATAAACTTATTTATAACATAGAAAAAGAAAGTCAGATGATACCATAAAAAATAACTAGATTTCACAGATTAAGGCAGCAAATCTTCTATTTAATGTTATTGATAAAACATAGGAGTGTGAAATTAATCAAAAGGAGAAAAATGACTACTTATCTATGGTCAAGAAGTTGATTCATATCAAATAAAAGTTGATTCCAGTCTTTTTATTATTAAATTACAAATTTGATCATTTATAACAAGTAATTCACAGAATAACTAGACCAAATTAAATAAGTTAAGGTTAAAAAGTTAAGAGTATGCTACAAACTTTTTCATCGATATCATAGCATCTAAATTGTCATGAAACTGTTACCCTAGTGCATAAGTTCAAAAAAAACTATGAAAGAATACCCTATTGACATCAGATAAAAAATTGTTTTCATAAAAACTTCAATCCTTTTATTTCAAGAGAAACCTTCAAAAGTTTACCCCTGCCCAGCCATTAATTATATGCAATTTAAAATCTCCCCATCTCTACCAACTATCTAAATTATCAACTGCGTAACAAACAAACTTCACTCAAACTGAAGTTCAATAATGGCTGAAAGAAGTAAAAAACACATAAGAGAGATAAGAATAATAGCATACCTTTAACGTAGATAGAACTCGTACAAAGTGCGAAGTCAAATCAATCTGCAAAAAAATTAAATAATTAGCATTTTGCAAATTCTAGAGTATGTTATGTGCAAATTAACCATTTTCTATAAGGTTCTGCACAATTATTTTTGAAACCGCTGGACTAAGAACTTTTTTGTAAGATCTAATCCTTTAACCTATACTAACTCTTAAAATATCTGGTTTTTCAAGCTCTTTGTAAGGTTTTGATATTGTTTAAGTCATAATAACCTCTATAAAGGCCAAATCGCAGAGCAATTGGAAGGTTAGCAATTAAATGCAATGAAATATGCCTTCTACATTACTACCTGCAGGCTGAAGTAATAAATTCCCTTGTGAAAAATGTCGCTTAGCACTTAATGATATTAGTTAGAACATTACGACAATTTAGTACAATGCATCAGCATGCATTGATGCTTAGAAAGGAAGTCAAGTATGTTCCATAGCAATTCAATGCTTTGAGTTGTAATCCGATCCAATCTTGCCAAATTAGTAAGATCCCCCACTATCACGTGCAATGAAAGTATAGGCTCACATGTACCCCAAAAAGACCAACATAAAATGAAATCCCACATTAATTCCTACATGTTGAAGTAAAGAACTCACTTGTGGAAAATGTCATTTAACACTTAACGATATTATTTAGAACATTACCACAATTTAGTACAAGGCATCAGTATGCATTGATGCTTAGAAAGGAAGTCAAATTTGTTCTATAGCAATTCAAGGATTTGAATTGTAATAGAACTAGTAAAATTCCCAACTATAACATTATAGAATCCCATGTACCCTAACTAGACCAAAATAAAATGAAATCCCATGTGCTTCTCCAAAATAAGGATCACATTTTACCTGAAATTTTGTAATATCATCTACTACATTCTCTAAAATATCTTCAGCATTAAACTCTATCAGACACTTGCCAGGCAATGCAAATATCTGGATCGATCAGCAAATATTTTCAGCAAATGATTTTGCCAAGCAAAAAAAAATCGCCTATATCAAAACTCTCCAGCCGGAACCCATATATTAATGATATTCTTCTTTATCATCACTCATTAACATCCATTAAAAATCCACTTCAGAGTTCCTAAATCAAAATACAAGCTTTTGCAGTAACATACTACAAACTTGTGATAGAAAAATCTACATTTCTCTTACAAACAAAACAATTTGATCTGCTCACCAAAATACTGGATAATTGGCATTAATGTCCCTAACCATCTTAAAAACAATTGCAGTCATATTTCTTTTTAGGCCCCTCAATTCTACATGTACTAATAGGCCCCTCAATCGTAAAGGTACACCGTTTAGTAACTGAAGATACAACCCACTAAAGCAATAAAGCAATAAAGCCTGCAGTAGATGTGCATCAAAGCCAGAAAAGAGTGAAATATCAGAGAAGGAGCCACTTACCCGTCGATCGACCCTGGAAATTACTATATCGGACCTCGCAGTCGTCGCCCATGTCCCGAGATAGAAAAGAAAGAAAACACGGACAAACACCTTCCGCATTTCCTCAGCCCAGAAGACGAGCTAGGGCTTTGAGGATCGAGAGATGCACCGATTTCTCGTTCTCGCGACTTCAAACCGAGAAAAATATGCCCACCTTCGCTTACCACTCCCCACTCAATCGACTCAACTATACCCCTGTGATGCCCTGATTAGCGATAAACCTAATATTATCTAAAAAAAGTTCCAATTTTTTTCTAGAGAAAAAAAAATCCTTATGAATTAACCACTAATTTCAAGTATATTTAAATGTGATTTGATGAGTACATTATTAGGGTATGTTAAATCAAATTCAGAAGAATTTTAGAATTTTAGTGTTTGAATAGACAATCGGAATGTGATTTAAAATTTCTGTGAATTTGAAATTCACTTTATGGTTCACTTTGGTATGTTTGAAATGTGATTAATTTGGCTACTTTCAGGGTGCAACTATAGGTATCACTTGTCCACTATTTATTTCCACCACCACCCACCAAAGTCATAGTCTATTGCCTCACAATATTAGGTTTTATAATAATTTCATTTCAAATCAAACAAAAAATATATATATTCTCCATCTATTGTTTCCTAAATGCACTATATTTGCATTCATTGCATTTTATATTATTTATTCAACAAACCAAACAATCTTGTCGCTATAAGCTCATAAAGGGTTACCCTCACAAATTATTATTAATTTCTATAATTATAAATTGTATGTTATAATGTGAAAACTTTTACATCATTAAAAAATTTAAATCTCTGGTTCTTTGGCATTAAACAATTTGTGAAAATTCGATGAAATGCAAAACTTGATCCAAACTTATTAATCTCATATTTATAAATTTGAATATGAATATGAATGAAGTTTACTTTTGATGATGGTGGGGGGGTGTTGATGATNCTTGAACTTTGAGATTAAGAGGAGTCGAGATATTTTCACTCAAAAAAGAAAACTCATTATACCACCAATGAATCAGTAAGAGTCATCATTGCTACTTATGCTCAAACGAATGAACTCTCAATATCAAGTTAGATAAGATAGTGTACTTTTATTTTGGATCCCTAGTTTTCAATGCTACTCTTGAGCCTAAGCTGAAAAACTTGACAACGTCAATCTCTTTTTCTCATCAATTATGTCTTGTAGCTTCTAATAAAATTATATATTCTTTAATCCTTGAAGCTAAACATTACGTGAGCACAGTTTGCATTATGACCTAAGCAGAAGGTATTTTCAATATAGAAAGAAAGAAACAAATATTACTCCACTTTATCATGGCCTCATTAGCATTTATTATTTAGATTATAGAACAAGTTCTCCCTCAAAATATTGAATTTAAATGCACTGAAGGACTTTGTTTAAGGACAAATATTGCTCAATTTTACCACATTCATTTAGGACTTCATATTCTTATTCATGGCTTCCATTGGTGCAAGTGTATGTTATGCTTAACCAAACAAAATGAACGTAATGGTTAGAGAAGATTGTTATGTTACTAATTTAGATTCTATCATATAATAACATATAGAATTATATACACAAAAAATTATCACTAAATATATTTCACATGCTCATAGATATTCATCTCAGACAATAAAATANTTTAACTAGCATGTTTGAATTAAGGCCATTCATATATCCAAAAATATTTAATATAGATGAATTCATTAGTGCCAATTGCATATTACAACCCCATAACATATTTGATAGATTCCATCTTACCATTTGCTATCAAAATCAAGTTTCATACGTAGATTAAAGCATAATAAAGCGAGCATTGTCTGTAAAATAATATATTATTTTATAATTTTATTCNCTTAAGTTAGGAAGCTTGTCTTTTCATTACCCTCGATATATTATAAAGATATAAATTAATGCTCATTTAACTGGCATGTTTGAATTAAGGCCATTCATATATCCAAAAATATTTAATATAGATGAATTCATTAGTTCCAATTGCATATTACAACCCCATAACATATTTGATAGATTCCATCTTACCATTTGCTATCAAAATCAAGTTTCATACGTAGATTAAAACATAATAAAGCGAGCCTTGTCTGTAAAATAATATATTATTTTATAATTTTATTTCAAAAATTATAATTTTGTCAATATTAACTATTATTTTCTATAATATGATGCAACTCAAAACCAATTATTTGTATATAATTTATATATATTAATAGTTTTGTAGCTTATTCTACAATTAGCAAAAAAAAATCATGCAACATTCTTGATAGAATTTATAAAATTGGAGAGAATGAATTTAATCCTCTTTCTAACCGCTTACTTCCTTTAAGCACGATTATTAATATAGTTAAATTTTTATACTCAAAATATTACATTTTTTTCTGGATTTAGTTAGAACTTTCTTGCTTTTTTACATAATAGTTATTGGTCATAAANCTAACCGCTTACTTCCTTTAAGCACGATTATTATTATAGTTAAATTTTTATACTCAAAATATTACATTTTTTCTGGATTTAATTAGAACTTTCTTGCTTTTTTACATAATAGTTATTGGTCATAAACAAATCACTTTTAACTTTCTTTATTCTTAATGTCTTATTTGTCTCCTCTCATAAAAGTAAATTTCATTTATAATTTTAGCTTTTCTTAAACTTTGAGCAAAATATTTTCCTCATGTTTATTTGAAATGAATGGAAATTAGGACATAAAAAGTTTATTATATGTATGAAATATCTTGTTGAAATAAAATGGTATGCATGATAGCAACTTTGATCTATCATAAGCCATTATATCCTTGAAATAAAATTATTATTTCACCATTTATATCTGCATTTGCAATAATCTTAAGTTTTTTAGTTATCCGCCAAAATCAACGTTCATATGAAACAAGCAAAAGAATAATGCTCTAGCTAACTTTTTAATGACCTCATTTTTTATTGTTCAAGACACTCTCTGCTTCNTATCCGCCAAAATCAACGTTCATATGAAACAAGCAAAAGAATAATGCTCTAGCTAACTTTTTAATGACCTCAATTTTTATTGTTAAAGACACTCTGCTTTTTTAGTTTATAAGATCTGATATAGTATAGGATTTTCCATCATATTATACTTAATAGCCTATCTTGTTGGCTGCAAGGACATTGAACACAACTTAAAGCTAAATTAAATATGCTTATTTTATTTAAAATTAACTTAAGTTGGTCATTAACTTACCTATAGTAAATTTGAGTTGACTACGATTATATTATTAAGNACTTAATAGCCTATCTTGTTGGCTGCAAGGACATTGAACACAACTTAAAGCTAAATTAAATATGCTTATTTTGTTTAAAATTAACTTAAGTTGGTCATTAACTTACCTAGAGTAAATTTGAGTTGACTACGATTATATTATTAACAATCAAGAAGTAAACCAAATTCACTTAAGACCAGGGTACCCTAAGGCCACCCTTATGACCCTTGAGTCCTAACGACCCAAAACTCAACCCAATGACTTAAGATTCACCCTGTAAGCCTATGGGCTCGACATTGACTCTAATTTAGGATTAATTTTCAAAATATTATTTAATAAATGTTACATGATTTACACGAAAAGGAAAGGAAATAGAAAATTGGGCATCCAAAATAGGTAGCATAATATCATCTAAATTACATGCAAGCTAAATGTGCTTGGGCTATAATTTATAAGAGTGGTTTTCATTGTAAACTTGATGAGTTTTNAAAGGAAAGGAAATAGAAAATTGGGCATCCAAAATAGGTAGCATAATATCATCTAAATTACATGCAAGCTAAGTGTGCTTGGGCTATAATTATAAGAGTGGTTTTCATTGTAAACTTGATGAGTTTTTTTTTCAACATAAGTAGAGCTAAAGTTAAAGATTGCATAAAGTATAATGAACAAATGGCTGAAAAAGTATTAATTGAGTCAATACAATAAATGGGGCACTAGTTGTGTGAGCTTGATCATTTGATAAAGTTGTGATATATTAAAATCTAGCAGATTATTATAATGGCTTCTTAAGAAATTGATTAGGAATATCAACTTTGCTAAGTTATATTATCATTCATGAAAATCTTTAAATATAATACAATTATCAAAAGTATGTTCCAAAAATATAATGTAGGGGTAGTAGNTTGATCATTTGATAAAGTTGTGATATATTAAAATCTAGCAGATTATTATAATGGCTTCTTAAGAAATTGATTGGGAATATCAACTTTGCTAAGTTATATTATCATTCATGAAAATCTTTAAATATAATTCAATTATCAAAAGTATGTTCCAAAAATATAATGTAGGGGTAGTAATTAAAAAGTACTAGTCATGTTATTGTCAACTTTTTTTATGCTTATGAAAGCTTCAAACCTTATTTCATTAACATCCAAAAGATTTTCCTTANTCATGTTATTGTCAACTTTTTTTATGCTTATGAAAGCTTCAAACCTTATTTCATTAACATCCAAAAGATTTTTCTTGCCACATACCTTTTAAGAGAATAATCATTATTAAGCCTATCTTGAAAAAATATCTAAGGCTTTTTAACGAGAGAAGGTGAAGAAACAAACTTAGTTGGATAAGTTTAACTATTATAATTCTTAACTTCATGAGTCTTATAATCTAATATATTAATTTTAATTATAAAAATTGTGTTTGATTGATTTAATTTTAGAATTAAGTATTTAAATTGCATTGATTTTATGGATGTACTAACTAGAGATTGAATCAAGATTTGTGTATAAATAAATCAAAGATGGATTAAGATGGATAACTTGGAGCTCTATATAGAAAATAATAAGAATTTTCTTACATGATTTGTTTTTTTGCTCACAATCAAATATAATCCATTTAATTAATCATTAATTAAGAATAATAAAATTAAATTAGATATCAAAATATTTAAATACTTAATTATAATTTTCATAATTTGAATATTTTCTATGCACTTTTGCATAACATTAAATTCACATAAATAATATATATGAGGATGTTAAAAGCTGAAAGCTATTTCATTTTAATTTATTTGAAATTTTTATTGTTTCTAAAAATAATTTGTTCACTAANTATTTTCTATGCACTTTTGCATAACATTAAATTCACATAAATAATATATATGAGGATGTTAAAAGCTGAAAGTCTATTTCATTTTAATTTATTTGAAATTTTTATTGTTTCTAAAAATAATTTGTTTAATATTATTGAATATTAATTAAGATATTTAAGAATCATCTTAAAAATGATATAATTTGTTCTTTAGTCAATATCTTGTTACCAGTATAAAATTTTAAACTTTTGATTATCATTGGGATTTGTTGGATTCTATATATACAATTTGATAGGTCGCANATATAATTTGTTCTTTAGTCAATATCTTGTTACCAGTATAAAATTCTAAACTTTTGATTATCATTGGGATTTGTTGGATTCTATATATACAATTTGATAGGTCGCTTGACCTAAATTGATTCCAATTGAATTTGTGATAATATTTCAAACATTACCATTATTTTTGCTAAGCTGGTTAGTCGTTATACACCCACTAAGGCCTATTTAAGTTTTGTTTGATTTCCCTTTTTTGTCTAGATATTACCTAGTCATTTGGATATAATAATATCTTAATACAAATCAATTTTTTAGTGTGTACAAGATTATTGTCTGACAAAAAAATTGCATAATAAAAGTATGCATTAAAATTACTTTAAATTTATCTTTTGGTTTTAAATATCCTCATTTTTTCAAGAAATAGTTGATATTGAATTCCAAAAACTCCGGAATTGCTCTCTTATTTTTTATCTCATTTTCAAAAAAAATGCTTAAGGAAAAAGTTAAGATTTTTGTTACAAGTGTGCTTCATATTTGTAAGATCATTTCTCTTAGTTTGGAAGCCTCCACACAATTGATTAAGCAAACTCCTTTAAATATTTTGAAATTAATTTCTTCTCTTTAAATATTCATTTGCTAATTNCACAATTGATTAAGCAAACTCCTTTAAATATTTTGAAATTATTTTCTTCTCTTTAAATATTCATTTGCTAATANCACTTTTGGCCCAAACCCTTAGCCAAGCATGTTTAGCCTACTTCCCCACTCTTTTGGAAACTCGTGTGGATGATC
The DNA here is from genome assembly GCA_002079205.1 of Phalaenopsis hybrid cultivar. Classification (NCBI taxonomy): domain Eukaryota; kingdom Viridiplantae; phylum Streptophyta; class Magnoliopsida; order Asparagales; family Orchidaceae; genus Phalaenopsis; species Phalaenopsis hybrid cultivar. The sequence goes on along the minus strand of JXCR01061710.1, from coordinate 34,120 downwards.
CCCCAGACCCTTAGCCCTAGGTTGGGGTTTAGCTAAGAACAACACATGGANCACTTTTGGCCCAAACCCTTAGCCAAGCATGTTTAGCCTACTTCCCCACTCTTTTGGAAACTCGTGTGGATGGTCCCCCGGACCCTTAGCCCTAGGTTGGGGTTTAGCTAAGAGCAACACATGGGGGATCAAAAATGGGAGTTCCCTAGTTTCATGGCACTATAACGGTAATTTTATGATTGGCATCTTCAATTGATCTCATCTTATCCAAATACACAATTTGGCTTTTTGCCCCCAAACTTTCCCAAAATTATCAAATTGCCCCTAGAATTTTAAATTTTCAAAAAATGACCCAAATCCTTCAATTTTATCCAAAAATCATTTCAAACCATTTGAAACTACCCAAATTGCCCAAAATACTTCAAAATTTTCAAAATTCCCAAATTACCCTCAATTTTACCAAAATTACCAAAATTCCCCTTATGGCAAAAAAATTCCCAAAACCTTCCAAACCATTCCAAACACACCCAAAATGAATCCCAACCATCCATTGGACCCAATTTGACCAAATTTACCAATTTTGACCAAAATCCCAATTTTACNTACTTCAAAATTTTCAAAATTCCCAAATTACCCTCAATTTTACCAAAATTACCAAAATTCCCCTTATGGCAAGAAAATTCCCAAAACCTCCCAAACCATTCCAAACACACCCAAAATGAATCTCAACCATCCATTGGACCCAATTTGACCAAATTGACCAATTTTGACCAAAATCTCAATTTTATCCCTAAATGCCTAAAGTCCCCAAATCACCCCCAATTTCCACCAAATTGATTTCAAATTTTCACAATTTTAAATCTAAACTCAATTTCATCATGTCTAAGCCAATTTTGAAATAAATTCAAGACCAATTGAACCCAATTTCAAACCCAAATCCCAAGCCGAAATCAAATGCCTCAAATTGACTTTAAGTTCCACCAAATTAAACTCTCTAGCCTANTTTCAAATTTTCACAATTTTAAATCTAAACTCAATTTCATCATGTCTAAGCCAATTTTGAAATAAATTCAAGCCCAATTGAACCTAATTTCAAACCCAAATCCCAAGCCTAAATCAAATGCCTCAAATTGACTTTAAGTTCCACCAAATTAAACTCTCTAGCTTGTTCAATTACCCCAATTTTGGAATTCAAACCCTCCTTGACATCCTTATAAACCAAATGGAACCATAAATTTGCCTTGGCCAAACCTTAAGCCTAGCCCAAATCCAACTCACCCCAATTTTGCCCCAAAGTCCAAATTCCTCCAAATTGAACTTCATAACCCCCAATCTTCAACCCAATTGATTCCCAAATGCCTTATGACAATATTCTACACCAAATTCACCATTCAATTAACCTAGATCCAAGCAATAGCTAAGGCCAAACCCAAGTTCAAGCTAAACCCAAAGTTTTTCCCTAAACACGCTTGGAGCCACTTGGTTATGCCCATCTTGGACCACCACAACTGACATTTGGATCCTAAGGACCAGCCTATATCCTCCTAGTCCACCCTAGAAGTGCNATCTTGGACCACCACAACTGACATTTGGATCCTAAGGACCAGCCTATATCCTCCTAGTCCACCCTAGAAGTGTCATAGACCAAGGGTGTCATGATTTAGGGGATCCTTTACCATTTTTGTCCAAATGACATATGCTTGAGCTCAATTGATTAAACCCCCATCTTGATCATAATTAAACCTCCGCCTTGGTTCCCTAAGCCAGCTAGCCACCTCCCATGGCCTGCTCGGCAGACCTAGTGGCCGAAAAACCCAAAAACGAGAAGGCTCCCCCATGGACCAAGCATCAAATTCACCCATCCAATGTGGCTCACCCCCATTGGCCACTAGCGTTGTTCAGGCCTCCACCTAAGCACCATTTTCCACCCCATGGATTGCCCTGCTGGTCACCATGGCCATGGCTATTTAAACCACCCCCTTAACGGTCAAGCGGAGACTGTTGCCATTTTCTTGGAGAGATTCCTCTAAATTGTTCACAGAACCTCCTTAAGCCTTCCTAAGGTCATTCCAACCATTTTCCCCCACTGAAATCCATNACCCCCATTGGCCACTAGCGTTGTTCAGGCCTCCACCTAAGCACCATTTTCCACCCCATGGATTGCCCTGCTAGTCACCATGACCATGTCTATTTAAACCACCCCTTTAACGGTCATTGCTGCCATTTTCTTGGAGAGATTCCTCTAAATTGTTCACAGAACCTCCTTAAGCCTTCCTAAGGTCATTCCAACCATTTTCCCCCACTGAAATCCACAGCTAGAGCTCAATTTTGAGTTCAAAATCCAAGGCCCTTTTTGCCATCACATAGAACTCTACCAAAGCTCAAATTGTGAGGCCAATTCATTTGATCTTAAACATGCTATTAAAATAATTTGGTCTTAAGCAATTTGGTGCCTGAAGAGAACATCCAGAGATTTACTCTATAGACATGTTGACACGACGCCGGTGTAGATAAGCAGATAATTAGGGGTTTTCTGATTTGAATTAATTACAGAAAATTTAAAAATCCATATATGGTGTAGAAAATGCTAAAATTTAGAGAAAAATACCCCTCTGCTCAGTGAACTGATGAGAGTAATGAGGAANAATTTGGTGCCTGAAGAGAACATCCAGAGATTTACTCTATAGACATGTTGACACGACGCCGGTGTAGATAAGTAGATAATTAGGGGATTTCTGATTTGAATTAATTACAGAAAATTTAAAAATCCATAATATGGTGTAGAAAATGCTAAAAATTAGAGAAAAATACACCTCTGCTCAGTGAACTGATGAGAGTAATGAGGACTAAAAATCAAAAATAATTTCCTAATTTTTTTTATTTTTAAATTAATTAAATACTCCAAAATTTATTTAAATTATAAGTAATTAAATATTAATCACAAAAATATAAAATTTGGAGGATTCATTCCTCACATAACTAAGGGTTTTCTCTAATTTTCTCAAAGTCAGAGGACACTTTTAACATTAGAAACCCTAATTTTCAAAGTAAAACACCCTTATTTTGCCTAAAATAATTATAAAAATTAAAATATAAATAAAACAATTAAAAAAATTGGTTACGTAGGTTCACTGTTGTTAGAGTAACTTAAGAAAAATGAAAATCAAATTTCAAAGATCTAAAATATATGTTTCTATTTTAAAATTAAGAAAAATACCAAAAATAATAAAAATACAAATAAGCTCAAAAAATCACCAAAATAACCAAAGTTGAAGAAAATGACCCATAGAAAGTCTCTGTAAAAATTGTANAATTAAAAAAATTGGTTACGTAGGTTCACTGTTGTTAGAGTAACTTAAGAAAAATGAAAATCAAATTTCAAAAATCTAAAATATATGTTTCTATTTTAAAATTAAGAAAAATACAAAAAATAATAAAAATACAAAAGAGCTAAAAAAATCACCAAAATAACCAAAGTTGAAGAAAATGACCCATAGGAAGTCTCTGTAAAAATTGTGAAACCATAAAATTTTTTTTTAATGCATAAATAAATTTTCTAAGTAAATAAGTATTTTTGCTTAAAATAATTATATAAATTAAAATATAACTAAAACAATTATAAAAATTAGCTTGAAGAGTTCCTTAAGACCAGGGCTATCCAAGAAAAATANACCATAAAAATTATTTTTAATGCATAAATAAATTTTCTAAGTAAATAAGTATTTTTGCTTAAACTAATTATAGAAATTAAAATATAACTAAAACAATTATAAAAATTAGTTTGAAGAGTTCCTTAAGACCAGGGCTATCCAAGAAAAATGAAATTAAAGTCAAAATAAAAAGTTTATTTTTAGCTTATTTTCTTAAATATTTATTCATTAAAAATACAAAAAAATATAAAAAAGCCCAAATGTGACAAAATGTCATAAATCACTTCTTAATTGAAGAAAACAACTTTATAAAATTTTCATAACTTTTTGGGATTGTAAAAACGTACTTTAAAGAATTAAATGTATTTTCTTATATATTTGACTTAAAAAGTATAAAAAATAGAATAAAAATAAAAAAAATATGAAATTAATTTCTTTGGGTTCTCTGAAGTTAGAAAGATTAAAGAAAAATATAAAAAGCAAATTTTAAAAAAAATACATTATTTATTTTTTTATTCATTAAAACCAACAAAAAATACAGTNAAAAATATGAAATTAATTTCTTTGGGTTCTCTGAAGTTAGAAAGATTAAAGAAAAATATAAAAAGCAAATTTAAAAAAAAATACATTATTTATTTTTTTATTCATTAAAACCAACAAAAAATACAGCAATTAAAATACAATTAAAAAATCATGAAAATTGGATTGAGAGGTCCTCTAACCCATGTGAACCTCCTAAAATTTTCTTAAGGACAGAGGATGTGTTTTAATTAAGTAAATGAATTAACTTTGAAAATCCATATTTTTGAGCTAAAATAATTCCAAAAAATAACATATAAATCAGAAAAATACAAAGTCCTCTCTGGTGACTTCTTAATTAACCCATGAGTAGCAATCCGATAAAGTTTCAAAGCTATTTGAGTCATATTGAAAGAGCTATGAGGTAAAGAGCCCTGGGGATAAAATGGTAATTATGGAATTTTGAGCCTTAATTAAAATTTTAGGTCAAACAAAGGGGTAAAAGGATAATATTGATCATAATTGATTCCCTAGGATGATTGAAACATAAAGGGACAAGATGTAGAAGCCAATCTACACTATTTTATATAAGAGGTAAATTTACAATTAATTGAATTTTTATAATTTGGAAGATAAGTACATTAGATGATTCTAATGTGATGGGGCATGAGATAGCTAGACAATAACTATTCAATTTGAAGCCCCAGATCAATGTCTAGGCCTAATTGAATTGTTTCATAGGAATTNTCTGGTGACTTCTTAATTAACCCATGAGTAGCAATCCGATAAAGTTTCAAAGCTATTTGAGTCATATTGAAATAGCTATGAGGTAAAGAGCCATGGGGATAAAATGGTAATTATGGAATTTTGAGCCTTAATTAAAATTTTAGGTCAAACGAAGGGGTAAAAGGATAATATTGATCATAATTGATTCCCTAGGATGATTGAAACATAAAAGGACAAGAGGTAGAAGCCAATCTATACTATTTTATATAAGAGGTAAAATTACAATTAATTGAATTTTTATAATTTGGAAGATAAGTACATTAGATGATTCTAATGTGATGGGGCATGAGATAGCTAGACAATAATTATTTAATTTGAAGCCCCAGATCAATGTCTAGGCCTAATTGAATTGTTTCATAGGAATCAAATCCATTTCACTTGACTTTTTAAAATTACCAATATACCCATGAGAGATCTAAGAGTTTGATAGTGAGCTAAGATTGATCTAAAGTTATATAAAGGGATTAGAAAAGAAAGAACATAACTCATCTTAAACAATACCAACACACTTAAATGATGGAGCTCACCCTTGGGGTGACCACCCATTCAAAACCCTGAAACATAATAAGACAGGAAACCCCCAACCTACTCACGGATTAATTAAGATATGTACTGAGCGCAACTTAAAGATGTTAATTTTACTTGGATGATTTAATTAACAGTCTAGCAATATCAAAATGAACTTAAAGTGATCTAGGAGACCATAAGCATGTTTAGAGTTATCCTCTGGATATTCTTGGAAGATGAAGGATTTAGAATTAGACTCACCCATCATGGCGTCAAAAGGAAATAAACAAGTCTTACCGAGAAGATATAGAGGAATATGAAGAAATCAATATCCCCATGCTATATTTACAGGAGGACAGGGGCAAGAAATTCTGGGAAGTTCAGTTATTGTATCGTTAAGTATTTATAAATGTTGTTGGTTGTTTTAAATAAATAAGATTCTATTGTTCCTATCTGCGTTGTCACTGTCAAGAAATAAGAGAATCGAGAAACTAAATATGTATATGTAAAACATGTCAGCATGAATCTTAGAGGAATCCGCTAGAGCAAAAAACTTGACATGACAATGTGAGACCTCCTGGAAAAATAACTCATGCAAGGCTTTCATAGCACTCGTCAACCCAAGGTGGTCAACTCAGGGAGTCGGAGAATCCATCAACAACTAAATCGACAATCCCTCTGGAAGGCAAATACGTAGTTCCCGACCGACTTCACAAGACAAAATGACCAACTGCACCCGGGTCATTAGTCGGTTGGATAATCCTAATAAATTAGACTGTTGACAAGATCAAACACCACATCATGCAATTCAGATCATCAAGTCGAAGACTTCAAGAGATCCTTAGGCCTCATCAAAGCCAAATACACGTAATACCCTGTGCACTCCCTATTAAAGTTGGGGTCTCAATGCAATTGTATGAGTCGTGCCTTTTTTGTCTATGAATAGGAAGTCATATTGAGAATAAGGGTTGCATAGTCTTAGCTAAAAAGTCGAGAAAAGCTAATATACTCATTCTAAATTATTGTCCTCTCTCTCTCTCTCCCTCTCCTTGTCTCTCTCTTCGTATGCTCTATTTCCTGGACAAATCTAGATTCAACAATGGCCTAAATATTCAACATGAATCTCTGAAATTTGAAATCATATATTTGAAAGCTATTAAAGCATGCATGTGTAGAGTTAAAAAAATAGAAGACGGAGAGGCTGCCGGAAGACTGGCTTCAAAATTAAATTATATAAAATATATACNATCATATATTTGAAAGCTATTAAAGCATGCATGTGTAGAGTTAAAAAAATAGAAGACGGAGAGGCTGCCGGATGGCTTCAAAATTAAATTATATAAAATATATAGAACTGAACTCGATTTGGATAACCCCGCAGCATTTGACCTTATCAACACAAGAATGTCAAGGATTTTGTAATTGAGGATGACGAATTCTTTTTATTCAGAGAACTGTTTTTGCTTTAATTTTTCAATAAAATTTGTAATAAAAGCTCAAAAAAAAGTAAATAAAAATAATTGTAAAAAATTAAATTCCTATTAAAAGCAACTCCCGGGCATCGTCTTCCGTTTCTATTTAAAGGTCCTAATAGTTTAAAAATAAATCTAAAATCAACTTTTATCCTCATATTTTGGTGTAAAATTATAATTAAAATATCATTAAATATGTTTTAAGACTTTTCCTAAAATTTAAACCCTGTTTGCAAAAACATCCAGGTGGGTTTCTCAGCGAAACAATGACACAAAAACTCCCAACTTCAAAAAGAAACACATTAAGTACCATAATTCATTGCCGAACAAACTAATGTCAGCACCGCCGTCACTTTCAGCAACTCTGAACACACTCAATGACTAGCCTTCCTATTTTTCATTCTCCTAAATGCCATTGAAACACCCACATCCAGGGCAACAAATCAAGAAGTTTTTGACAAGCTACTCATAACTGATTTGATAAGAACTTGTTTATATGTTCATTTGATTAACTAATTTAAAAAATTTGAACACTTACACAAATACTTGATTGCTAAATAACTAAAATTGAACACCTTGACTAATTTATTTTACGCTAACAATATCATTTAAAACTTACAAATAAATTCATTAAAAAATTTGATAAACAATTTCATTTAAAGTTCATAAATTAGACCAATTTAATTCTTATGAACAAAATCGATTAAAAATTTAATTTAAACCTNAACTAATTTAAAAAATTTGAACACTTACACAAATACTTGATTGCTAAATAACTAAAATTGAACACCTTGACTGATTTATTTTACGCTAACAATATCATTTAAAACTTACAAATAAATTCATTAAAAAATTTGATGAACAATTTCATTTAAAGTTCATAAATTAGACCAACTTAATTCTTATGAACAAAATCTATTAAAAATTTAATTTAAACCCGTAAATAAATTTAATTAAAGCTTTATTTATTTTTTAATATTAAGTTAATTTATTACATTTTAATTTGTAACATATAAAATAAGATAAAATTATTTTTACTTAATTGTCAACTTTTAAACATTAATATGCTTATTTTAATTATTCATTTAATAGCTCATTCATTATAAATCTCATTTATTTTTATAAGATCAACAAATAATTTATTTATAAGCTTTGTAAAGCTCATTTGATTAAATATTCACTTGCTTACATAGGAATTCAATGACCAAAGGAGAGCACACAGGCCTCACATACAGAAGAAAATATTATGTCCGGGTCCGGACAACGGCTGCAATCCACCAAAAGTCGTCTTTTTCACTTTTCTCCTCCGCTCCTTGCGGTGGATTGCGATCGTTATCCAAATGCAACTTGCGTCCGGACTCCGGATATAATATTTTTCCACACAAGTGGTGACATTCACGACATTGAAAGATGAAAACTGGAAAGCAAATGAAAATAAAAATGCATATTTCTTTTTTTTTTTTAATTTGATTATATAGTAATTGGAACTTTTTTGCTTGGTTTGAGAAAATAACTAATTTATTTATTATCAATTATAATTCAGCTTTTCATTCATAATATATACACACATCCTATTTGTAAAAAAAAAAAAAAAAAAAACAAATTCTTCTAAATTAAACCCAACTAAATAATCAAGATGCAACTACGCAAGCATTGAATATTTCTCCCTTGGTTCCTACGAACCAAACAACGCCCAACTGTGCTTTTATGTTCTAATTGTGCAATCCACGCGCGCATCGTCACAAAATTGCACAACTTGAATAAAAAATGCAAACATAAAAAATATATAAACTTTGTGAAGTTCTTTACGAAAAACAAGCCACGCTGGACATAACTTTTAAGATGCGGGTAAGTATAAAAAAATTTTGTAGCTTCTCAAGTTTTGTGCATAGTAAATAGTTATTATTATTAATGAGCAGATGACAGCAGTTGGAAATCTATGTGCAAGAGAGAAGTGAAGCTTAGATATCCTCAGGGCTCTTGATCTCCTAAGAGAAACATAAAACCAAAAAATTAAAGCATTAAAAATTTTGTAACAATTTTTTTAATCGAGGCGGACATTCGAAATTATAACATACCTTATTCTCTATCACCGCATCATCAGGGATTTCCAACTTCTCACCAGGGAGCGCTGTTATTATCACTTTTCCCTTTTAACAAAATAAGCAACGAGCAAAACATAATTAATCAGTATTCAACCATAAAAATTGTGGATATTGATCAATCAATATCAAAATGACATAATCAAGGAAATAATAGAAATTATTGCTAACAAAAACTCCTCCATTTTATTGATGACGGACTTATATAGAGCCTTGAGAGTTACAACATTTACAAATAAATTCCTAAACTTTATCTATTAACAAGTTGAGTCACTTGCTCCCTAGTGACTAGATGACAGCTCCAATAGTTCGTTATTCAGCTTTTCCTTAATGAAGAACCTATCAGTCTCCACATGTTAGCTCTATCATGTTGCACCGAGTTATTAGCAATGTTGATTGCCGACTTGTTGTCACACCACAACTTCATTTGAGGTCCTGATTCACTGTAGTTCCGCCAAGAAGACTTTCAGCCACAACATCTCAGCAACTTCTAATGTCTGGCCATGTATTCTGCCTCAGTTGTTGATCTTGCTACAACTGATTGTTTCTTGCTCTTCCAAGAAACCAAGTTACCACCTACAAACATGCAGTATCCTGAAGTGGATCGTCTGTCATCAGCACAACTAGATCAGTCAGAATCACAAAAGCCCTCAATATCAACATGTTGATTCTTCTTGTATATCAACACTTTCTCTAGTTCACTCTTCAGACACCTTAGAATCTAATACACTGCATCTATATGACTCTTCCTTGGATCATACATGTAGTGGCTCATCACACTTACTGCAAAAGAAATATTGGGTTGAGCGTGACACGGATAGATCAGGCGACCCACCAACCTCTGATACCTCTCAAGATCAACTGATTCACCCGTGTCTGTTCTGGGCTTGACCTTCTGATCAATTGAAGAGACTGTAGGTTTACACCCCAACATAACTGTCTCTGTGAGGAGATCTAATACATATTATCTCTGGGATAAGACNGTTATTCAGCTTTTCCTTAATGAAGAACCTATCAGTCTCCACATGTTAGCTCTATCATGTTGCACCGAGTTATTAGCAATGTTGATTGCCGACTTGTTGTCACACCACAACTTCATTTGAGGTCCTGATTCACTGTAGTTCCGCCAAGAAGACTTTCAGCCACAACATCTCAGCAACTTCTAATGTCTGGCCATGTATTCTGCCTCAGTTGTTGATCTTGCTACAACTGATTGTTTCTTGCTCTTCCAAGAAACCAAGTTACCACCTACAAACATGCAGTATCCTGAAGTGGATCGTCTGTCATCAGCACAACTAGATCAGTCAGAATCACAAAAGCCCTCAATATCAACATGTTGATTCTTCTTGTATATCAACACTTTCTCTAGTTCACTCTTCAGACACTTTAGAATCTAATACACTGCATCTATATGACTCTTCCTTGGATCATGCATGTAGTGGCTCATCACGCTTACTGCAAAAGAAATATTGGGTTGAGCGTGACACGGATAGATCAGGCGACCCACCAACCTCTGATACCTCTCAAGATCAATTGATTCACTCGTGTCTGTTCTAGGCTTGACCTTCTGATCAATTGAAGAGACTGTAGGTTTGCACCCCAACATAACTGTCTCTGTGAGAAGATCTAATACATATTATCTCTGGGATAAGACCATCCCATCAGGTCTATGGGCTACTTCAATCCCAAGAAAGTATCCTAGCTATTTCAGATCCTTTACCACAAATTGTTTTCCCAAACTTCCATTCAGTTAAACAATCTTTGTCTCATCATCACTAGTAAAAATTATGTCATACACATCACAACAAGTATGGTAGTGTGACCTTCATATTGCCGAAAAAATATTGTGGTCTGCATTAATTTGCTAATATCCCATGCCAAAGATCGTTATTTTGAACTTGTCAAAACAGACTCGAGGTAATTGTTTCAAGTCATACAGTGACTTCCAGAGCCGACACACCTTGGTCACTGTTTGGGATATAGTGAATCCTGGTGATATCTCCATATATACCTCCTCCAGTAGTCACATCCAGTTGATGAAATCTTCATCCACCATTCAATGTCATAGAAGCCTTTGTCCTCACCTTGCTCATCTTTGTGACTGGTGCAAAGGTTTTATCGTAGTTAATGTCATATGTCAGACAGTACACTTTTGCCACTAGTCCTGTTTTGTACCTCTCCATCATCCTTTATGGAGTTTGCTTCACCGTGAAGTACCACTTGCCTCCAACAGTCTTCTTCCCTGCTGGTGGTGGTACAATCACTTATGTTTGATTTTTTATCAAGAACTCCAAGCTCTTCATGCATCGCCTCTTTCCGCTTGGTATCCTCTTTGGCAACCTTCAAAAACTTGGGTATAGAGACAAAGTCCAATAATGCATTGAATGCTTCATGAAAGGTGAGATGTTAGAATAAGAAATAAAGTTTACAATATCAAGCTTTTACCAAAAAAAATTAGAAGGATGTCTCACATTACTGTGCTAGGTATTCTTTAACGTAAGAGGGTAGGAGTGGTAGAGGAGAAATTTTATCACCCGAGAGTTTTGAATCAAAGGTGAATGGTGTAAGTGTCTCAATAATTGGGGAAGATGAATGGTGNTAAATTTTAAACGAACCAAACACGAACACAAGCTTTGTTCGTTCGTGTTCGGTTCGTTTACACCCCTACTCATATGCATGTCATAACACCCAAACAAATATATTTTGCATTTCTATTTAAACAAAAGTTATATTTTCGGAAAATTATTCCATTAGGATGCGTTGTCCGATCTCGACCGTCGATCACAACAAAACTGTATTTCGGTGGGCCCCGTTTAAAAAAAAAAACAAAAAAACTGTGATCGACGGTTGAGATCGGATAGCGCGCAATCCGTATGGAATAATTTCTCTATATTTTCATGGNTCCGACCCCCACGACCACGACCACATTGACGACCTTCGCCTTGTCCACATCCACTTGCCTCTATCTACTTAGTGCTCAGATGGTCAACTTCACCACAACTGTAGTACTTGCGAGTCTACCAACAGACACCTAACGTACCTAGCCAACCAGCAGCCAATGCTGACAGTGCACCCGGAAAAATCATTCAACTCAGAGTGTAGCTTTATGCGACTCTCCTATATAATCGTAGCAATGGCCTCATCTAGTGTGGAAATAGTCACCTGACCTAGGAAAATCAATCTCTTTTGAGCAAAGACTGGGTTTAGATGAGCTAGAAACTGCATAGTCCTCATCTGTGTAATCATCTCTCACTTCTTACACCTTGGATCACTAGAGCTCGACATAGGTAAGAAGTGATCAAGATCTTGCCACGGCCACTCCATGTCTATAAAATAATCTTAAATCGATCTATCACCATAAACCACTGTATCTTTTTCATACTGAATTTGAAACACCCTCTTGTGGTTCTCAGCTTCAGCATAGATCCNAATTCACCTCCAAAGTGTAGTATAGTTCAAACTCTCTTAATGAAACATCCATACTCACAAAGAGTCTTTTCTCAATCGGACTCCAACAGACATATAACCCTTCTGAGTAGCAGAATAATTCACGAACACACATTTCATAGCTTTGGGAAACAACTTCCCGACATATGGTCTGTTGTCTTTTCACAAAACGTACACATCAACATACATTGAATAGAAGGATCTCATTATTGTATCTTTTCAACATTTGACAAGGAGACTTCCACTTCAACACTCTTGAGGGCATCTTGTTAATCAATTGAGTGGTTGTCAACTCAGTTTGCTTCATAAGTGTTGTAGACATTCATTGTCATCAACATGTTGTGTTACTTATAGAAGATGTTGATCATTCCTCTTTGCTACTCTATTCTGTGTTGGTATGTATGAGCATATGATTTTGTGTTGTATCCCTTAAGCTGGCATGTAGTACTCAAATGCTTTGTTGATATATTATATCTCATTATCAGATCGCACTGCCTTCACAACTGCACCATATTGGGTACAAATTGCATTGTGGAAAACTTTAAAGCAAGCAATCACCTCACTCTTCTATTTTATCAAATATATCAAGGTAACACGAGAAAAACAATCAATAAACATAACAAAATATCGATAACCATTCATAGAACTAGAAGGACAAGACCCCCATACATTATAATGTATCAAATCAAACACAATAGAGCTCTTATTCCCAAATATGATATAAGAGCTCCTAGTGAGTTTGCTAAACTCACAAACATCACACACTAGTTTCTCTTTATTTATTACCTTTTGATACATAGATAGACGCAACCGACTAAGTAAACTAAGACGAAAATGTTTCATATGGTTGTGATGTCTCAGATTCTCCTACTGCAAGTCTTTTCACCATGGAAGCTAGTATTGAGTCCATCCACACTCAATCCATTATGCCAAGTTCCAGTCCCCAGTATCCGGCTCGTTCCTTTCTCTTGAAAGATCACCTGAGAAATATCAAAAGAAACAATGTAGTTTAACTGCAGAAAATGAGCATGCAAAATATTGAACAAAGTCATATGATCGGTACATTTAACTGTACCCTTACCAACTACAGGTTGCATTATACTGTCATCAGTCTGTATACTCTCCAATACTTTTAAATGAGCATATGAATAGAACTCTCCAGCAGTACCTGTCACGTGAGGAGAAGCAACAAAATCTATAATAAATTCTATTCTAAAGATTTTGTGGTAAAAATAGAGGTAAAAGCAAGTGTGTCACCGATGAATTTGAAAAATCCTCAGCTTCATCTTCTATCGCTTTCTTCTTCCTCTTCAACAGCTCCAGTCAGTCATGATCCTCACTAGTAAAGAACACACTTATCTCTCTCTCTCGTCCTGTGCTACCATCCAATTTGCTCGATAGCCCCATTTAACCTTTCCGACCCCCACGACCACGACCACATTGACGACCTTCGCCTTGTCCACATCCACTTGCCTCTATCTACTTAGGTGGTTTTGGATAGTTGCTCAGATGGTCAACTTCACCACAATTGTAGTGCTTGCGAGTCTACCAACAGACACCTAGCGTACCTAGCCAACCAGCAACCAATGCTGACAGTGCACCCGGAAAAATCATTCAACTCAGAGTGTAGCTTTATGCGACTCTCCTATATAATCGTAGCAATGGCCTCATCTAGTGTGGAAATAGTCACCTGACCTAGGAAAATCAATCTCTTTTGAGCAAAGACTGGGTTTAGATGAGCTAGAAACTGCATAGTCCTCATCTGTGTAATCATCTCTCACTTCTTGCACCTTGGATCACTAGAGCTCGACATAGGTGAGAAGTAATCAAGATCTTGCCACGACCACTCCATGTCTATAAAATAATCTTAAATCGATCTATCACCATAAACCACTGTATCTTTCTCATACTGAATTTGAAACACCCTCTTGTGGTTCTCAGCTTCAGCATAGATCCTCAGTTTTGCATATATGTCACTCATCTTCTGATTACCATCCAATGATGTCGCAATCGATTGAACCATCGAATTGATTAGTCAAGTGTAAATCAATGCATGTGTAGTCCTCCACTCATCCCCCTCAACACTGTCACTCTTTAGCTCGACTCTGTCAAGTATCCTTCTAGTCTCTTCCCTATTGAAGCAACTCTCGATCCGACGCGACTAATTCAGATACGTGGTTGGTTCATCAAGCTTTAGATCCATGAGAGGGAGATCTAGTTATACCTGCGTCATAGCAAGTGCTAAGGTAGTGGCGCTTGTCGAGACGCTAGTTCCCTGTATGAGCCCAACCAAGATCATAAAATCTTTAGGATCTATCTTTCCTATTTCAATCATTTAACTTTCGTACTATCTCAGTCTCCTGACATCCTCAATCATAAGAATAAATCAATAGCACACATAATACACAAAGACTTCCTTCATGACTGCCGAACCATAATTCCTTGAGAAGACGATCATGGGACTACTGCGTACGAAATACCAACAAAAGCGAAGCCCTGCTCCGCTCCTTTTTATGGAAGCAAACCTTTGCAGAAGCCCTCTGTGATAGAACCCTAAGAGAAACTTCGATACTTCTGAGGAAGTCGTGATCAGAGCTTTTGGGATATTCTGTTGAGAAACTACCGGTGATCTCGTAGGATGAGCCACCTACCACGAGCAACCAAGTCTGTCGCGATCCTGTTTTTTTGCAAGCAACCCTGTTTGCAGTGATCCCATCTATCTTCTCAGTGAGATCTTTCACAACTGCTATGCGAAGCGATCCCGTCTACCTTCCAAGTGAGCGTGTCTTTCCCTTGCTACGTGACATGTCTTGTAGCATGTTATTTTTCCTTTATATTTAGTACTTATTTTTTATGAAATTGCAGTTTAAAATAATGTATTTCTATTTTTTTGTTGCAGGTATAAAAGGTAGGAGATTTGCAGCAAATTGGAGCGAAAAGGTAGGAGATTTGCAGGCAAAAGAAGCAATGGAGCAACAACAGGTTGACGCCTAGGCACCAGCTTCTGGCGTCGCGCCATGGAGTCATGGAGCCGTAGATGTGTGCCTAGGAGCCAGTTGATGTCCAACAAACAGAGAACTTGGCGTCATGACGCCAGTTATTTAACCTGCTTACCCGAGAATGTGGCGCCTAGGCGCCAGAACTAACCTGGGTAATTTCTACAACAGTTATGGACAATTTGGAGGTTATGAACGGGTAGGAGTTCTAACGAAGGGGAGGATCATTGTGAACACAGGAAAGAGTCTAAGTGTGCAGGAAAGTAGAGTTCAAAGTTAGATTTTGTATTTTTTTGCATTTTCTTAGAGAGAATTGAGAGCATATTATAAAGAATTGTTGTATGCAGTGCAAGAAATACTTATAGTTCATTTAGGGAGGAGTTTTAACTTCTTTTCTAAGGGAAAAAGATGAGCATTTCATTATATAGTCTTATATTAATTGCAAACTCATTGTGTATGAACTTTCTTTATCATAAGATAATAGATTATTGTGTTTTCTTCTTGCATTGTGAGTAGATCCTTTTTACTTTTCTTTTATGATGAAGTGGTAGTATGTGTAGGATATGTAGATACATTTAGAATAAATTTTTCTTTTTTTGTGCGATGATTTTTACTTCATGTTTTATTTACTTATCAATATGATCAATTGGTATGTTAGAACTTATTGTGAATTCATAATGAACCGAGAGGGCATTGGCTTTAATAACTAGCAGAAAGTACATTGCGCTATTGAATGAAGGAAAAGTAGTCCATAGGGAGTACAAATAGATGAGGAGATAGGTTTTGATGGTGTTAACTTAGAAGTTTATAGAGTCACAAGCAGAAACACTTACCTAGTTAAACCAAACTTCTTTCTCCACTGGAAAGAAGGTAAAGAAGGGGAATGCCCCTATTTGTAACTAAATACAATTTATATTATAAGAGTTCTATTCTTACACAGATTACTTCATTGTAAGGGGAGGGTATTTCTCATAACTTGATCTTTCTCAACTTATTTAACTTTAGTAAAATTAACTTGAGAGTAAAATTATAGGTTTAGTTATAATTTGGTAGAATTTACAAGCACAATTTAAATCAATTTTACTTCTAGGCTGAGACTCATTATAGTAGGCTAGACTTTTTTTATGTCTTTAAAATGATAGTCTTCCCTATGGGATCGATACTCCGCACTCAAAATATCAGATATTATTTGAACGATACATACATTTACGTAAAATATCTAGTGTAATGTTAAATTGTGAAAAAAATAAAGTTATAAAATTTATAAAACATATTTTATATTTAAAATATTTCATCCAAAAACACTAGGTATCCGACAGTATCGGTCACCTCGTTGCTAGGGAAGTGCGGCAGTTAATTTGACTTAGGAAAATTTTGATTGAATTAATTAGATTTAAATTTGGAAAATCGTATTGCACTTTTCTTTGTGTAAGAATTTATTTGTGTTTAAATAGTACACACTAAAAAAAATAAAAAAAATATTATATTTGAGTGTTTGTTTGTGTGTTTTTCTGTAATTTACTTATTTAACTCTTAGTTATTTATGCGTAGTGCAGGACCTTCAGAACTTATACCTTACGATTCTGAATTAGGAAAAACAATTAGAAAGATTAGAAAACAAAAAGGATTTCTCCAATTTGTAGAGGAAATGGCGAATACTCAACATAACAACTTAGATAATCAAACACAAAAAATGAACATCGTAACGAGAATAGACCATCAAGAAATTATGCTAATCCTACGACAGATGAAATTCACTTAAATATACAAACTCTTGCCGTAGAAGCGAACACATTTGAGTTGAAATCTGTTATTATCCAAATGATGCAGAACAATCTGTTTGGGGGAACTCCATGTAGGGATCCAAATTTTCATTTAGTAGATGACGCTGTTAGACTTCAGGTTTTTCATTTTTCCTTAAGGGATAAAACTAAAATGTGGTTGAATTCATTAACACATGATCTATCAGAACATGGGGTGACTTAACTCAGAAATTTCTAACTAAGTATTTTCCACCTTTAAAAACTACTAAACTTAGAAATGATATTATGTCATTTTGCCAGTATGGAGGTGCATCAATTTACAAAGCATTAAAAAGATTTAAGGAACTTCTTAGGAAGTGTCCACATCATGCTTTGTCTAATTAGTTAATCATTAAAACATTTTATAATGGTTAGTAGAGTCACTTAGATCTATTTTTGATTCTGCTGCTGTCGGTTCACTCATGTTAAATCCATTTGATGAAACTAATTCTTTAATTAAAGAGATGACTACAAATAATTTCTAATGGTCTCATGAAAGCGTAAATCCTATAAAGGTAGTTAGTGTTCATGATACAGATGTGTTGTCAATTATTACTTCTCAAGTTGCAGCAATATCTAGAAAGCTAGATCAATTTGGCATGAACCAAACTCAAATACCTTCAACATAAGAAAATTCATTAGGACAGATGATTGATTCTAACACTTCATCATTAGAGACTTTAAATGTCATTAACAACAGACTGAATAACCCTTATTCTAACTTTTATAACTCAGGTTGGAAGAACCATCCAAAGTTTTACTAGAATAATAATTATGGTGGGGTAAATCAACAATGAGGAAATAATCAAGTCAATCCTGTAAGAAACTGGAATAACCAGGGTAAGCACTAACGATAGACCTTCTTATCCATCAAGCTTTAACAATAATCAACAATTTAAGGAAAAGAAATTGTCTATAGAGGAGATTGTGTTGCAAATGGGAAATCAACTGTAAAATAAAGCTGCAGCGATAAGAAATATAGAGAATTAAATTGCTAACTCACTCAGCAATAAGCCCCAATGAATTTCTTCCTATTAACATTGAGATAAACGCTAAAAAGAAAAAACAAAGAGCAAGTTAAAGTGGTTCAACTAAGAAGTGAAAGAGAGATGGAGGATGTAGTTCAAGAAGAAACTGAGGTTGAGAGAGAGATAGAGGAAACAGAAAGATCTGAAGAAAATATTTCTATGACAAACCCAACCTCTCCAACTAGGATTAACTTAAAAAAAACCACCACCTCCATTTCCTCGAAGACTTGGATAGTAGAAGCTAGATCAACAATTTTCAAAATTTTTTGAAATATTTAAGAAGTTAACTATTACTATTCCTTTCGCTGAAACTCTGG
>JXCR01061710.1:0-15108 GCA_002079205.1 Phalaenopsis hybrid cultivar | reverse complement strand
GTGAAAATTCCTTAAACATCTCCAACCTAAGTTTAAATCAAACTCCCTCAATCTGAAACATAATCAAATTATTTGGTCTGTTCTAAGCATATTTACTTAGGCAACTATGTTGGTTGTTGATCGCTTCGGTCAACACCAAGATGTGCGGCGCNTTTAAATCAAACTCCCTCAATCTGAAACATAATCAAATTATTTGGTCTGTTCTAAGCATATTTACTTAGGCAGCTATGTTGGTTGTTGATCGCTTCGGTCAACACCAAGATGTGCGGCGTGCCGGTCTGGCACACCCCACCTATTGGGGGTCCATTTGTTGAACTCATTTTTTATGAGGTCTAATTTTTTTTCCTAGCGTCTAAAATCTAGCCTTAAGACTTTCCTATTAACTATCCTAGAGGACTAATGATGGGACCTACCCTTTTAGAAACTCAAACCATCTCCTAACTCTTTTGCAAGACCTCAAATGAGTGGTCCTAAACACTCAACTCTGAGTTGCAGAGGTTAAGGACCAGCGTGTGGAGGCCCAAAGAGAGTTCTCATAGAGTTTAAAACCTTAAGAAACCCATCTCGACTTTCGTACATTTGCGCACACAAATATCATAATTCCGACAATCGACACGCACAAATATCACAATTCGCATGACATACACCTTTAAAGGCTTCATAATTAATCTGAACTTAAATAAATTTCTGAAATAATCAGTCACGAGCTAAAAATTGAAGAAGATTGAATTTGTGGCATCTTTGACTCGATCGTCGATGAAGTTCTCTGAATGATCCCGCGTGAAGAAATGGACTGCGCCGGCACATACTGAACATCGAATTTACTTAAGGAGTACATTCATTTCATTATGATTCACGTCCGAGTTAAAAATGCATGAATCAAGGAGTTTAAATAGATAATAATAAAATTATTATTATAATATAATAAAAAACATATAACTATCCAATAAAAATATCACATATGTCTCCCTCTCTCCAGGCAATAGCACGCGACACAAACCCTCGCAGCCACCAATCTTCTCTCACGAAAACCCTAGCCCGCAACTCCTCTCCTCATCGGCGCCTCCCTTCTCGCTGGTCTTCCTCCTCGCCGGCGAAACCCGACGCCACCACTGTTCGCGCGTCTCCTCCAGCCGCCAGCCAGGCTGCCTCTCTTCTTCTTCTTCTTGGTTGGCTGACTCTCTTCCATTTATCGGCCTACCTCGCCGGCATAACCCCTGACGCCGTTGGCCATCCGAAGTCCCTTGTCTCATCGTGTCCTTCAACCGCCGAGCCACCTTCCCAGAAGTCGGGCACCACCTTGGTTTGCTCTTCTCTCTCTTAGTAGTCAACATTCCAGCTTCCTCCTCGTCGGTGACATCCAGTCGGTCTACCTCCTTATCGACGTCGAGTTCACGATGAAACAACCTATCTCTCGCGCACAACCCTGAATTTCGTACTTTCCTCCTTGCATTTTCCGTTTTTTTGTTGCGTGTCAACGAAGTACTAGCACCGCCACTTCGTCGTCTTTCATTTTTTGTGGTTGGATACTTCACCAGAGCACTTCATCATTGACAGACGGAAAGGATGCAGCTGTTTGAGAAGGCGTGAACCTAGGTTTTAGTTAGCCCTAGGTTTTAGTTGTGGTAGGCGTGTGATTTTGATCGCCCACACAGGATGCGTGAACCGACGTGAGCTGGAACAGTCACGCATCTACGTGATGGATCGATGGTTTTCCTAGAGCGAGCCTTTAGGTTTTGTTATCCATGTGTGACCGAAATCCCCTACGTAAAGTCGAGTGAACCCATTTTGTTGTGAACCCTAGCACCAAAATCCCAAGGGATGGGCCCCTTTGCTCCCCTTTACTTTGGGTACCTCAATCTTCCTTAGAGAGATTGAGAAGTTGGCCTTTGCAAAACGAGGAAAGTTTTGTAGCTAGCTCGCTTTGTAAAGCCTTGAGGTGTCGTGAAATTAGGAAAAGTCTTGTGGCTAATATATTTCACGACGATGTGGAGAATTCCCCATTCGCTGCCAAAGCAAAGGCAACGACGTCAGGCATTCATATGTTAACCCTAGGTTTCCTGGGCAAGGTCGTTAGTACGAGCGTGACTCACTATTACATGTGGTCATTTGCATCTCATTATTTGCATGAGCATGTCTTGTATGTTGCTATTGTATGTCACGTGCACTTGTACCTTGCACACCGCTTGTGCCTCGAAAGGTCGCCCCAGACCGGTCGGTGCCACTTGTGCCTTGATCGGTTGCTCCGGACCGATCAACACTACTTGTGCCTCAACCAACCACCACAGTCCGGATGGCATAACACTTTGGTTTGACCCGATCGACCAACTACTTGCACCATGGCATGTTGTGAATGTGCATGTGTATGCCCGCTTGCTTACATGTTGCATTATGTTTAGTATGTGTTTGTCTGCACGAGCATGATCATTTGCTTGACCTGCACTTCTCTTCCAGTCGCTGTCACCACGACACACACATTTATTCGAGTCACTGCCGCCACGGTACACTCATCTTTCGAGCCCCTGCCTACACAACACGCCCACCTTGTCGGGTCACTGCCTCCGCGGCATACCCATTTGTCGAGCCCCTACCTCTATGACACGCTCATCCTGGAGTCACTGTTTCCGTGCCACACCCACCTTTTTGGGTCATTGTCTCCAGGTACATCCAGTTTTCCAAGTCACTGCCTCCACGGCATACTCACTCTTTCTGTCATTTGACTGTTGCATTTGCATTTGCATGCTTGCATTGATAGCGAGCCAGGCTTGATGGGAGAGTGACTCTCGTGTCGGTCGCAAAGTTTTAACGAGCATTACTTGTTGGGTTGATTATGGNCCTTCACTGCACTTTACTTTTCTCTTTACTGCATTCTTTACTTTAATACACTTAATAAACCCCTAGGGTAGAGGATTATAGGTCACATGTTAGGAGGTCTACTGCAGTAGGCCACTGACCCAACAATTGTATGTATACTTTAAACTTTAAACCCAGAATTTGATGCAGATGCACCATGGAGCATGGAGCAAGCCTTTGTAGGTAGCACGAAGAGAATGCAAGCGAAGGATTTCTACTAACGAATCAAAGCTCAACACGNACTTCACTGCACTTTACTTTTCTCTTTACTGCATTCTTTACTTTAATACACTTAATAAACCCCTAGGGTAGAAGATTATAGGTCACATGTTAGGAGGTCTACTGCAGTAGGTCACTGACCCAACAATTGTATGTATACTTTAAACTTTAAACCCAGAATTTGATGCAGATGCACCATGGAGCATGGAGCAAGCCTTTGTAGGTAGTACGACGAGAATGCAAGCGAAGGATTTCTGCTAACGAATCAAAGCTCAACACAAGATGAATCGATTTCAGCTAAAACTTTCCTTAGTTTAAATAACATAAGCCCGAAGACTTCGAGGTGGTCTGCCTAGTGCAACATAAATCCTCACCTTATCTTTTAGACTTTTGCACATCGTGCAAAATAAGCCATAACTTATCTTATAATTCTGAGGTTGTCGTCCGATACGACGTAAATCCTGCTATCTTCTTAGTTATTTGCATAACCGGATATTATGCAAGTGTAATTCCTCTAATTAATAATTGACAGGATTGAAATTTAAATAAATTTGCTTCTAAAATTTAAGGCCAAACAATAAGATAATTTGGGAAGTCATCGAGGTTCGCCTCTATTCTGTGACATCCCCTAGTTCTCACTCATTTGACTCAAAAAATAACTGCTTTTAGGTGATCCTCTCCCACTGACATTCTTATGCACTACCTTGAAAACTTAATTTTGAAACTCTTGAAGACAGAACCTTTGATATAAATCGAGAGCTTTCTTAAGTGATTTTGATTACTTAAGATGTAATTAATTAGAGGTTTGTTTCTATAGGGAATTTTAGAGCCCAGGTAAAATAAATCCTATTTAATCTTAAAATTGGGTAGAGGAATTTGTCGGTATATAAAAAAATTTGTAGATCAAACAGATGTCACAAAACTCTTTAGTTTAGATGGTTAAGCCTACTAACAAGTTTATACTTATCCCTCGGGATGGTGTATTACTTGTGGTATCGTGCTTAACCATCTAAATTATTAAACAAATGTGAGATCCATTTGGTCTCATTTTTTTNCAGATGTCACAAAACTCTTTAGTTTAGATGGTTAAGCCTACTAACAAGTTTATACTTATCCCTCGGGATGGTATATTACTTGTGGTATCGTGCTCAACCATCTAAATTATTAAACAAATGTGAGATCCATTTGGTCTCATTTTTTAAAATTAAACAACTATTTTCAAAATTAAAATTATATACACATAATAAATCAAAATTTATTTTTACTTCTTGAAAGGCGGGCAACACGTGTTTTTGATCAATCAAATGCTTTTTACTGTTCTACAAAATCAGACGCCCTACTAAGTTTTATTTCCAACTAACTCTCTTTTTTTTATTAAATCAAGTATATTTGATTGCACTTGTTTTGTTGGTGATGCTCGTCCACAGATTTTTAAATTGAAATCTAAATTATTAAGGTATCTTTTTAGGATATTCCCGTCTGCATAAAGGGTATTGATGTTTTTCCCCTTTCAAAAACAGGTATAAAATTTTTGTTGATGTCAACTTTTAAGAACAAACCCTATTCTTTGGTGACTCGTCAGAGCCTAAATCCTCACAAGGTTCTGATGAATTGTTAATGTAACAAGCCATAAGTTCACCTCAATCTCACCTCCACCTCCAACGCCTTAGCCTAGACCACCTATCACTAATATTTACTTAAGAAAACCCTGTCCTAATTNAGGTATCTTTTTAGGATATTCCCGTCTGCATAAAGGGTATTGATGTTTTTCCCCTTTCAAAAACAGGTATAAGATTTTTGTTGATGTCAACTTTTAAGAACAAACCCTATTCTTTGGTGACTCGTCAGTGCCTAAATCCTCACAAGGTTCTGATGAATTGTTAATGTAACAAGTCATAAGTTCACCTCAATCTCACCTCCACCTCCAACGCCTCAGCCTAGACCACCTATCACTAATATTTACTTAAGAAAACCCTGTCCTAATCTGACACCGGTATCAACTTTCTTAGTGAATCCTCCTCTTGGTGACCTTGATTACTCATTTCACTTCAAAGAGGTAAACGCCGATGCGCATATCCCAATTCCTTGTGTTAAATATAATCAGTTATCTTCTACTTCAAGCTTATTTGTTGCTTCTCTTAACTCTATTGAGGTTTCAAGAGTTGAATGGTGGAGGGCAGCGATGTTAGATGAGATGAATGCCTTAACTAAAAATGAAACTTGGGAACTAGTTAAACTACCTTCGAGCAAGAAGGGTATTGTCTATAAGTGGGCTTTTCAGTTAAGTTTCATCCTGATGTATCTGTAGCTCGTCTCAAAGATCGATTGGTTGCTTAAGGCTGTGATCAAACTTATGGGATCGACTTCTTGAACACATTTTCTCTGGTACCTAAGTTGACTTTGGTTTGCCTACTCCTTTCCTTGGCTGCAATGAATAAATGGCCCTTACACCAGTTCGATGTGAAGAATGTTTTTCTGCATGGTGATCGTTTGGAAGAGGCATACAAAGAGCAATCTCCTGGGTTTGTTGCTCAAGGGGTGTCTCGAAAAGTATGCAGTCTTCGAAAGTATTGAAGCAAAGTCTTTGAGCATGTTTTGAAAAATTTAGCCAAGCGGTAGAAGGGATTGAAATGTAGAAAACTAAAAAATGATCACACTGTATTGTATAAGCAATCTGCCCAAGGATCATTCAATTGATAGTTTATGTTGATGACAATATTATTACGGGAAGTGATTCATATAGAATCTTATCACTGAAATCATTTCTTCAAAATTAGTTCAACATTGAAGATCAGGGTTCCTTGAATTACTTCTTTGGAATTGAGGTAAGTATACTTCTATTTCAATGGAAGTTTATGTTGGATTTGTTAACAATAATTGATAAATTAGATGTCAAACCATACAGTACTCTGATGATTCATAATCAACAACTTAAAAAGGATGGAAAACCATTTTCTGACCCTAAATGATAGAGGAAATTAATGGGAAAATCAAACTACCACATAGTAACTCGGCTTGCCATTATGTATTTAGTTAGCCTATAAATTAATTTACGTCTTACCCCATGGTCCAACATTGGTAAGCTTTGGAATAAATATTATGTTACTTCAATGTAGCTCCTAGACAAGGTATTTTATATCAGAACTATGGGCATAGAAATATTTAATGTTTTTTTATATAGATTAGGCAAATTTCAAGAGTGATCGAAGATCCATTACTGTATATTGTGTCTTGTTGGTAACAATTTGGTCTCATATTAAGAGTAAGAAACAAAATGTAGTGTCACAGTTCAGTGTTAAACTTGAGTATCAAGTGATGACACAAGCTTCGAGTGAATTGATGTGAGTTTCCCAGCTCTTGACAAAAATGGGTTTTAAGATGATAGTTTTAGCAAAGTTGTAATGTGATAACCAAGTTGAAACTCATTTTGCATCAAATCCTATCTTCCATAAATAAACTAAGCACATTGAGATAAACCTTCATTTTATTCACGAAAAGATTCAGTAAAATCTAATTTCTACAGCTGATGTGAAGGCTAGGGAACAACTATTGGATGTCCCCAAGCTGGGCATGATAAATATTATTGCTCTAGCTTGAGGAAGAGTGTTATGAAAATTAATAAATCTGAAACTTGTATATTATAAAAATTGATATTAAACAACCTAATTAGTGGAGATCTAATTACAAGATCTTTTTGATATTAGAGTTATTCCTAATCTAGATAGTTGAGAGTACATATAAATATAAAATATATATTTTCAATTGGGAATAAGAAGTTTTTCACTTCACAAAAGAAAACAGATAGTCAAATTTCATTTTAGAGGAACTAAAGATGAGTTATATTGAATACATAAAACAAGGGGCTTGTAATAGATTAAGTAGCTAACTTATGCGTCTGAGTATTCTTTGATCACTCGTTTATGAGCTAAAAAAAATAGACTTCATATTTGGTCTTTAAGTAGGAAAATGATCTCCTATTGAGTGCATCAAGCTTTAAAAACTTAGCTGAATTAGTGGGAAGTGAACTCAAGTGGGGTTATATTTCTAGCCCAAATTTGATTCCTTTTGGGCTCCATCACAATGAATTATGATCTTAAAATAATAAAAATGAAACTCTATGACATATATGAAAAATGTTTATTTGTTTTGATCATCACCAAATACACAAAATTCGCACGAGCAGACAAAAGGTGAATTTTAGTGAACACAATTGAAATCTAACACACATCTCAAGGTCAAAATACTCATGCAAGCTTCCAATCTTTGAGATGATTTTAGGACCTAAGCATTTCTAGAGGCAACCATCAACTCAAATGTATTGCCTCAAAAATTATGTGAGGCCTTTGAAATATGTACACGGTAGTAAAATAGTCCAATTTGTTCTGATGATCCCTTTAAAACCTTTGAAATTTGTACACGATAGTAAAATAGCCGAATATGTTCTGATGACCCCCTTAAATATCAATACTTAACCTTTTGTGAATGTTGTAGGTAAAAAAGTGGAATTAGCTCCGATTATCTTGCTCTGATAAGCATGCCAAAATTCTCAAATAATTCAATTCTATAAGTTCAAAAGCTCGCAATTGTTGACATTATCTTAAATTACTGAATTTTAACATTTGAGAATGTCAAGCTCAGAGAATATTAAAATCAATTTTATATTATTTATGTTCTGATAAGCATGCAAATATTTAAATGTTCACTTTTCAGAATCAAATCCAAAATATTAAAGTATACACGCTTTCGAAGAGATCACATTTGTATATAGGGACAGATTGTGTCATGACAGCCTAGAATTATCAAAATGGGAATGAACAGTCAAACAATGAAATAAAATTCATTTCAATATCTAATGCCAACAATTAATCTTCTAAATAATCGAAAGAGTCATTGCAGAATAAAGTTTGTTTTAGCTTAACATTAAAATTATAAAATTACCTCTCTCATTTTGTCTCTTCCTTTGCCTCCCACTTTCTCCATCTCTCCTCTTAAAAGCACAAAAGAGACTCTAGCCGATTTGAAATTCTTGAGCATTACAATCTTCCCTACTTAAAAAAACATCATCCTGAAAATTAACATAACTATGGCTATGTTTATAATTTTTTTATGAACTAGTTCTAATGGCATTTTCAATATGATTATATTACTAATCATAAAATTTGTTATGATATTATTTTTATCACGACACGACCATAGGACTTGGAATTACTAAGATGGAAATAAATGATGAAATAAAATTTAGTTCATTTACTAGAATTAGCAATTAGTCCTCCAAACAATCGAAAAAGCTAATGACATATAAAATTCTAGCGTATAATTAAAACAACTGTGAGTGAAAATTATCTCACATTTGATCTCCTCCTCATCTCCCACTTTCTCCATTTCTCTTCTTAAAAGCATGAAATCAACGCTAGTTGATTCATAATTCTTGAGTGTTGCAAGGTTGTAAGTTTTACATCAATCAGTCGATAAGGACCAAAGTCAACAAAATTGAGTTGGTACCTAACTAAGCTAAGCCTAATCCTTACATCGACGGGAGTTGATAACAATGATACTTCNTTGAGTGTTGCAAGGTTGTAAGTTTTACATCAATCAGTCGATAAGGACCAAAGTCAACAAAATTGAGTTGGTGCCTAACTAAGCTAAGCCTAATCCTTACATCGACGGGAGTTGATAACAATGATACTTTGATTAAAATTAATTCAAATTTCAATCAAATTATAAATGTCAATATTTTTATATAAACCCCTATGATGGTCATGTCAAAGGTAATTGGAGGCGTTTAATTTTAAACTTAAGTTTCAAAATGTGTTTGAACAAATTCGATTAATATAAATTTTGAATTTGATACTCTATAAACAGAATAGTTTAGCAAGGCTCAAAAGAATTAAATCTCCTATAATGGCCGTGTTGACAAAAAATTTCAACCAGAAGAGTTCTTACTTTCAAATTGTCTTCAAAGTTTAATAAAACTTATTTAAATTTTAATAGTTTCAAATTTTAAATGAAATAAAAATTACTAAAAACTAAAGCAAAACCCATCCACTGTTCATATTAATTTGTAAAGGGTAACATATAATATTAACTTAAATTCACATAAAGCTAATATCATATCAAATATACTACTATATTCACGCTCAAACAAATTTAGGCTAAATCGACTTGATGTGTCGAGTCCAATGTCAACATGATTTGGCCAATTGACTTCACAAAAAGAAGTGGTAATGACCTGAGCCCTTTGACTTGATGGTTTGTCATCAAATGACGTAATTATATTATGATTACAGTTGTAGCTCGTATGTTTCCCAACAGTTTAGTCAATTGAGATGTGAATTATAAGGTATATTGATACAACACAGTCCTTTGTTATCTGAAGTTAGATTAAATTAGTCCTCTTAAACAAATGACTACCAAAGATCTACACGATTCCCTTAGATAAAGTAACACATGGCTACTAATAAAGATCATTTGGTCAAGCTGAGTTGATTGTTTCCTCCGATCAAGTAGACAATGGTCCACTGTAACCTAAAATGACGGAACCCTGAAATCTTGATCAATTTTATCATCATTCATCCCCATCATATGCTCTCAAAGATTATAGTGATAAATTCTTACAAATTTGATAATATAAAACCATAATCGTTTCCAGTAAACACTACATAATTAACACCTTAAAAACCAACCATAATTGAAAGTGCACTCCCGTTATCAAGAGAGATAAATAACCATAGGGGTTTGTGCTCTGAAAAATTCGAACCAAAATCTTAAAGTACACAAAAATATGAGGGCAATATATCTAAGTAGTGTCATATCAGCAATCTAATCTGTCATATGAAAATTTGACCCGGAAACTCAAATAAAACTCTCATCATATCGAGAGGGGCCAGGGAGTGAATTTTTTAAGCCCACGAAATTGAACAAAAATTGGATTAATTTTATGCTTAGATTAATCCAAATAGTTAGGCTTGGCTTACTTCAAACATGAATTGAACCAAACCCTAATTGAATCAAGCTAGCTTAAGATCAAATTAAGTTCAAATCTAAATGAGAGAAAATTAGTGCAAATGAAGATTTAATCGAACCATCTTATGGCCAAGTTTACATGACTTGAGATTAGCTAGAATGACTTTGACCTATACTTGAGCCAGGGTTGAATTGCCTCAAGATTGGATCGTCACAGCCGTAAATATAATCAATCATAATTAAGTCAAATTCGAACATCTAAAAAAGATAAGTAGAACCAATTTAAAAACTTTTATTAAAGGTCTCGTGTTAAGGCTATATAGGAGAGCAGATGTTGAAAACAAAGAGGAACTCTTAACAGTGGGGTTCCCTGATAGTTTATAGCATTTTACTAAGACGAGTATAGCTTAACCAAGCCTAATACAATTTCCCCTGCCAATTAAAAAGACTTAAATGGATCCCGCATAAGAAGGGAATAAACAGGCTCATAAATAAGCCTGATGGGCTTTCTTTCTTTTTCAGGGAAACATCATATGTTACGTACAGATGTAAAATGACAGGTCACCGCAGACAGATGTGATGAGTTTTCTTTATTATTTATAGTATTTTGTAATATAGCATTTAGCTGTTGAATTTGTTTTCGACTGTTTACTTTTACTAATATTATTATTATCTACTTCTTGTCTCCACATTTTTCTACCTTCCATCACAGAAACAATAGAAGGATGTTTGTTGCCATAGTTGCTCGTCTTTTCTTCAGCAATAAACACAAAAAAATGAAAAAAAAAACCTGAAAAAAAAATTCATCAACACTAATGCAACCATTAAGGTAGGTGGAGCCCTCCTGGCTAAATCCCAAGATTCACTTAACCCCAGCTGGCCATACATGGATTCAGGCAGCCCAGCAATTTAGGAAAAGAAGTAATGAAAAACAATGTGATTCCAACAATGTTGACTCAATGCTCAAAATAACCAAGTGCATATTTTTTTTTTCTGCTCATATATCAAGCACTAAAAAACAATAATCAAAAGAATAAAAAGAACAAAATTAGTTATGAAATGATTACCTTTAGGACTACTCCCGTGCCAAACCACACATCGCCAGAAACCTTTATACTATCAAGTTCAACAATGCTAGGAATGGACTTGAAACGAGCAAGAAAGTTGGCCACCTGAGAAGAAAAAATTAAGCATTAAATCAAATGAAAGATTCATCAAAGCTTGAGTTATTATGGATTATATAACACCTTTTTAAATTCAGGTCCTAGCTCAATAGAGGGATTAGCAGGATTTTGTCTGGCTTTATTACGGACCACAAAGCCATCAACCAAAGTGTATAGATCAGACTATCAAACAATGAAATAAATGACATTAGCCAGAACATTCATTAATGCTGCATTTATTAATTTATGATCATAGAAAATGGGCTAACCTGAACTAATAGTAAATCTGATGTTGCCTTCACCGGAAGAAAACGAGATCGTGGAACATTTACTCCGATAGCATTATCAAAAAACTAAATGGCATCAAGAGGACAAAAGGTGTCAATGTTCCTGAAGTCGTCCACAATAAAATGGCTGAGAAAAAATGTATATGCAGCAGAAACATTACTCTGATTGCTGCCCCAGCCGCCGTTTCAAGTTGAAGAACCTTAATACCATCTACTTCCTGGAAGCACGAAGAATTACAAATGAACCAATGGTAATTTGCAGTTTAGGACACTCAGACCAGAAAAGAAACCTACCTTGGGGTTTGGGATAATCTCCATTTTGAGAGCATCAGCTTCTACAAGCCTTTTAATGGCCTTCAAGTTTACCCACCTGGATGAATTGTATGACTGGTTTAAATTCCAAACGCCTTTTCAAGATCAAATTCATAACAATGAGATAACATACAAGTTGTTGGTATTGAAAATCTTGAATTTCTCGATAGATTTAAATTCATTCACCTGAAAGAAGTAAGATAAAAAAAAAAAACCTTTAAAATGAATTCAACCATTTGAATGCCTATAGAATACCAAAAACATAAAATCTTGGATATAAAATTGCAGACGTCAGATGTCTCACATGCTCATCAGGAACCTGTGCGATTTCCAAAAGCTGCAAACAAAAGCAAGAAAATTTTTGTTACTATACCGGGAAGTTGTAGACAAGCAAGCTAATATCTTCATAATAGATCTAATAATTTGAAAATATAATTCAAGTAAGAATAAATATGGCAGAGAGAAATTGCAGAAAAAAGTGTTTAATTCAGTATAAGTTAAGGCATTAAATAATTCAAATGAAGCATAATCCAGAAGGAAACGATATGGTTTTGAAAAACATTTCAGTCTCATAGTTTAACATTTTTTGCTTTTAGTGCGTTGGTCGAAGTTTCATCTACGATGTTCCCAGTAGTTCTTACCCTAGTTTGTGTAAATTTCATTAACGCATAAACATACAAAAAAATTGATGTAAATATAAATAAACAAATTTTCCCCACTAATAATTAAGATCGAGGATTTTTTATTAAAAAATACATTTTATTTGAAAACTTAAAAAGCAAATAATATTTGTGTTCAAGACAACTTAGTTAAATTCTAGCAACTGACATGAAAGGACATTCCAGCACCCTCACATTATTCTGTATAATTAATTCAGAACTAACCACTTACAAAAACCTACTTCCTACTCATGGAGTTATAAAGGTATGTAGCAACAACTACAAACAAATTTAAGAGATAATTACAGCTTCCTAAAAGAAAGATCAGCAATTCGTAATGTTGATAGTCATGTGATGCCATTATATGACTTGACAGATAGAGGAATGATAAGATGGATTCTATTTCTCTAATATTCTAGAATATTCTATCTAATCTTTAATAAAGGATTTTAAGATATTTGTATTAAATGAGAATACTCCAGAATATTAAATAGAAAGAATCTAGAGTATATTTTTCTATAACAAATTATAAGAGTATAGAAGATTCTAGATTTAGTCCTTCATACCTATAAATAGGATAGCTTATTGTTGTCATGTGAGATGAAAATTACTCAGCAAAGTTTAGTAATAAAATTCTTCTTCTCTTAAAAAATTTCCAACAATCCAAATCTTCGTCTTCTTTCCAAAAATTTCTAACAATTGGTATCATTGCTTCGTTCGATTATTCGTTGGGCGTTCTAAAATTTCAATATCTCTACAATGGCCGACTTCAACCGCTCATCTTTCCCGATTCCAATCTTCAATGGAAAAAATTATGATTTTTATTCCCTCGAAAAGAAGACCTATTGTCGCTTTCAAAATTTGAAGATCGTTGAAGAAGGATTCAATACTCTGGAAGATACTTCAACTCTCTCAGCAAATCAAAAGAAGATGCTTGAAGAGAATCAACATAAGGACTCTCAAGCATTATTTATTTTACAACTAACAATGATAGATGACATCATTCCTCAAATAATGGGCGCAACAACTATAAAACAAACGTGAGACATGTTATGGAGTTTCAAGGAACAAAGAAGGTACGCTCCATCAAATTACAAAATCTTAAATTAAGATTTTAGCGATCTTAAAATGAAAAATAAAGAAACCGCAAAATGATTGAGAAAGCATACTCTTTAAATTGTTGAAGGAGATGCTTGCATAATATATGATAAACAGGACAAATTTTTTAAAATTGCAAAGATCAAGATGAAAGAGAACATATGTTTTCCTATTCAATGGAGATACAAATAATATGGCAATGAAGACACAAACAGATGAGTCATGGCTTTGGCACAAGAGACTTGGGCACTTCAACTTCCATGAGCTAAAGATTCTCCACCAAAAAGACATGATACAAGATCTCCCTGCAATAAAAAAAAATCAATGATGCTTATGAATGATGTTTGCTCAGAAAAAACTATCGACTGTCATTTCCTTTAGGCAAAGCATGGACAGTTAAGGAGCCATTAGAACTTGTTCACGCTGACATATGTGGACCAATGCATACTCCAACACTAGAGCAAAACAAATATTTCATCTTTTTCATTGATGAGTACATAAGAAGTATTTGTCCACAAGGGACTCTTTCTTGTGAGAATGATCACAAGTATATGATATTTTCAAAAAAATTAAAACTTATGTTGAAAAACAAAGTGGCTACTACTTAAGACATTAAGAAGTGATAGAGGTAAAGAAAATACCTCAAATAACTTCAACAAGTTTTGTGAAAAACAAGATGTTGAACAATAACTCACAGTTGAGTATATGCCGGAAAAAAAACTAGAATGGAAATAGCTAGAACCATGTTGATGGGGTCTTCCAAAAAGTTTTTGAGCTGAAGTTGTAGATACTGCAGTCTATTTACTAATTGATGTCCAACTAAAGCGGCAAAAGACAAGAAACCAATTGAAGCTTAGAATGGAAAGAGAGCCCTCTGCAAAACATCTAAGGGTCTTCGATAGTATTTGCTATGTTCACATTCCACAGGAAAAAAAAGTAAGCTCATCATTAATCGAGATGTGGAATTTGATGAAAATGCTACATATAATTGGGAAACAAAAAAGGTTGAAATATGGAGTTTCAACATGACGCCAATAACACATCAACAAGTTAAAGTCGTTAAGCAACCAGGATCATCAACACAAGCACCTATGCAAGAGCCAGATCAAGATGCGGACTCATCTCCAAAATCACCACCTAGAAGAACAAAAACTCTAGCAGAAATATATGGGCAGTGTAACTTGACAATCATGGAACCAAAAAGCTTTAAGAAGCCCCAAAGAAAGAAGAATGGAAAAAAAAGCTATGGAAGAAGAAATAAATATAATCGAGAAAAATAAGACATGGGAGCTAGTAGACTCTCTACGAGAAAAAGAAGTAATTGGAGAAAGTGGGTCTACAAGACAGCTGAATCCTGATAAATCAATTCAAAAATATAAAGCAAGACTAGTTGTTAAGAGATACTGACAACAATTTAGAGTTGACTATAATGAGACATTTGCCCATTTGTACAATATGATACAATAAGAGCATTAGTTGTACTTGCAGTACAAAACAAGTGGAAGATATAACAACCATATATCAAATCTAAATTTATAAATGGCTACTTGCAAG
>JXCR01061709.1:48524-61707 GCA_002079205.1 Phalaenopsis hybrid cultivar | reverse complement strand
ATATATATATATATATATATATGTATATTACATAAAGCAAGATGGTGGTGCCCAAGCTTTGCTAGGGTTTGAACCTTGATTGCCCTTTCATTGATTTCACACTTTCACTTTTACTGTTCCATTGATTTTTTTTTGAAGCTAGCATGAAAATGCCTTCCTTTGTTGATGTAGTAGTTAATCCGGTTGCTAAGTAGCTTCTTGATGCTAGAACTCTTATTTTTCCTCAAAATTTTCATGACTCTTTTAACTAGAGAGGTGACAGTGAGTTTATCAGGAAAGTAGGTCGCANATCTCAAGAGAAGTTTTTTTAATATCAAAAAGAGCAATTTTCTATGGCACTAATCTTTGTTAACTTAGAGGATGAATATAAAGATGAACTAAAATGATCTCCGTAATCAATTTCTTCCAGTTCGGTAGAGCTTGGATAACTCTAATGATTTTGAAGAAGTAATCTAAGTGTCTTTTCTATTGATGATGATGGCATAGTTCAACTAAAGAGCAGAATTTGGTTCTTTCTGTATAACAATAGGAAGACAGAATAAGGAAAAGTCATTTAGATTAATGAAAATGCTCCATTGGTTCGTACTAAGATTCATAACTCTTTTATGGCAATCATGGATTATTAATGCCT
This sequence comes from Phalaenopsis hybrid cultivar, assembly GCA_002079205.1. NCBI lineage: Eukaryota > Viridiplantae > Streptophyta > Magnoliopsida > Asparagales > Orchidaceae > Phalaenopsis > Phalaenopsis hybrid cultivar. The sequence continues at coordinate 61,076 of JXCR01061709.1, read as the reverse complement.
AGCTCACCTTCATAAACTACCAACTTTGTTAAGCATCCTTAGTGTCAAAAGACATTAAAGAAATGCTCATCAAGGCCTAACTGGAACAAGTTAATGCATTCTTTGTAGAGCAGAGCAGGCATATAAGAGATTTTAATGCCCAAAGGTCTTTGTGATCAATCTTCGGCCATGATGATCTCTTGGGGGCAAGTAAAGAGTGGTCGCTCTATATCACAACATAAAGTAATGACATTCTAAGGAATTGAATCATGATTGACCTAAACTCATTATTCGATCTTATTAGTGTCAAAGCCTCTTGATAGTTGGGTCTTTAACTTTCAATATCTCAACATGGACACAGGTTTCTCCAAGGCTTCTATTAGTTAGGATAAATGACCTGAGAATCTTTTCGAATGATGATCTCTTGTGGATGAATGAAAATATTAGTCACTTTATATTCGATATAATGCAATTTTATTTAAATGAATCAAATCATGATTGACCCAAACTATTCTTTAATTATTAATAGTGTTAAACAATTTTGATGCTTGCGTTTCAACATTTAATATCTTAGTATGGACAAGTTTATCCAAGGCTTCAATGAACCAGGACAGAGAAATAAAAAGTTCTTTCTCTTTTCCAATTTTGAGGAGATAATTTCAGCAATAGACTCTCACACACACACACACATATATATATATATATATATATATATATATATATATATTGAAAAGCTCAAGGGCTGATTTTATTGAAATAGAAAGGATACATAATGGCTGTATGAGAGAACCCAAAAGAGACACCCTATCCATACGATACAAGTACAGTAATACCCCAACACAAAGATACAGATAGACTCAATAAAAAGTAAAACAAATTTAAAACATGTAGAAAAACAAGTAGCTAGGGACGAGCCAGTTTAGTTCTGCCTCTTCCTCTAGTTTTAGGAGCGGAGGCAGATAACAAACTTTGAAGAGTTGTGCCATTGCTAAGAGTAACTAAAGTATCATCCATTAAATTTCCAAGTTGGAGTGTGCCCCCAGCCTTATTCTTCCGCCGAGAAGTGTAAACCTGCCATTATTTATCTGAAGACTGACTCATTTGATCCTCGATATGATTTGATGTTAGAGCTGCAGCAGGAGGAAAGACAGTGTTGCCACCGCGATAGGTTTCACTGTATGTGAAGTGTGAATTGTTACCTCTGCACCTGATGCTTCCTGAATAGGAGCTGCGGGATTATATTGATTTTTGGTTCGAATATTATTCGTTGTAGTATGATCAGGAGAAGGGATCTCAGGGGCTGAAACCAACTCTTGTCTTGTGGTGATTCCCTCCTCAGGTTGGCTGTCTTCAGGTTGGCTGGGAGCGCGTTCAGACACATGGGGTGCACTAATAGTGTGTTCCTTCTTTTGATTATTGGTTCTCAACTGTGGGTGCAATCCGAAACATTTCCAAACATCTTGTAGTGCTTGCTGTAGTAAGCTTTTTGTTCCATAATGATTTTTTGCCAATAATCATTGTGAGCAGATCCAAGCCAGACTTCTTCTACTTCTGGTAGTGTAATAACTCTTTCAATCAAAATTCTTCCAATAGAGGGCCTTGAGAAATGAACTGTAGGTATGTCTACCTGCAAAAGGTTTTCCAAGGATAGTCCCAATTGTATATAAGATTCGGTAGGTCAAAGAATTGAAGCTTTAGTTTAGGTAATGAGAATTAGATAGGTGCAATTGGGGGTTCTTGACTCTGATCAAAATTAGCGGTTCCATTTGAGCAATTTCATATGTTTGCCCTCAATTGTGATGAATTTCTTTGAAAAAATCTGTGTAATCTCTTCTATGCTCAGCTGTATCATAACATGCATTCCGTCGAAATGACCCACCTGCCAGTCCTCGATCAGTTTGAAATCTTCAAAAACCTTCCTGATGAACTCCATCTTAGGGCAACCTAATTTGAACTTTCCAACTAGTGTAAGTTTTTATTTTCCTGCACGAGTTGAAATTTCAGCGTCAGAGATGAATATTGATGGTTTGCCCGCATTTTTCTCTGCTTTTTTTGATGGGATTGCAATCACCATTTCCTGCAACAGAATCGTGGAACATCTGCGAGAATACCAGACTATCTGCAAGGTGGAAAGGGAGCTGCGTTTGTGAACCACTGTAGCATAGGAGGGTTTGGCAGGATTATAACCTGTGATGGAGGCAGCGTAGGAAAACCCATGAGGCCATTAGTGTGCTTCATACAAGCACTTCAACAAATGGCGCAACCGGTACGCGAGCAGCCGAGCAGAGATTGTGGCGGTGCAGTCGAGCGGCCTTGACGAACCTGCAGCGCGAAGCGCCGAAGACGCGAGCCACAGACGACCTGATAGACGAGAGCGGACGACGCAGAAGGCTCGACGATGCAGGCGAGCAGGCTCGACGATGCGAACTCCTCCGCCAACCAGAGCCGAAGGCGAAGATGGAAAGGATCGAAATGAGCGAGCGAAAACAGATGTCTGATTCGAGCTAGGGTTCGCCATGAGCGGAAACCCTAGCAGAGCGAAGAAGACCCATCGCGAGCTTATCCCACTTAGTGGGATAAAGGTTTTGTTGTTTTTGTTGCTATATATTTATATATATAATGCAGCCATTGGAATTTTGTGGCTCCGTTAGTACAATTTTGTTCTCTTCGCTCTCATCAATGGTTGTGATGTAGCATTCACACATCTTGAGATTCAATTTAAATTGTCAAATTAAAAGCTTTTATCAAATGCATATGTTGTAGGTTACTGTTAAGATTTTGTTAGAAGGCATGTAATACACATACCACAATCATTAGAGGATAATTTTTATTACTTCTCATAAAAGAAAATAGTAATACATGAATCCTTCTCTAGCCATGATTTGACATGAAGGTTCCATGACATACGATCACGCCCATCTCTTCTGCCCCAACGTTGATCCTCAATAAACATATTCCTCTGCCCTATTCTCTCTCCATTGTCATGCTCTGCACATTCATTTCCTCTCTCCTATGCTGCTACATGTTGCTTCTCTTATCTCCATCTTTTATCATTCTCTTGCCTTTGCTCCTAGCCGCATTCACATTTTGCATAGTTGTATTATGGTCTACTTGTCTCATCCCTTTTCACTAGCATAGATTCTTGTAAATGCCTCCTCTCTGCCTCTCTCCCGTTTACTCCCATCTCATTTGCTCTCTTTTTTGCCCACATCATATCTTCTATGCATGATATCATTCATATATAAACTTATTGGTGCCCAGTTTGACTACTAATGCTTGATGAACCAAGGCCTTGTAACATCCTTGTGTGCAAATATAAGCATAATTTTGATTTTCTTTGACATGAGTTTATTTAAAGATCTCATGTCATTCTGTGGTCGATTAGGTTTAAGGGTAATCACTCCGTAGTTGATTTTTTGGTTAAATACAAGTTACCTCCATTCGACTGGTCAATTTCAAGTTCCCTCCATTAAACTATCTTTGGTTTGGTTACACAGAGTGATGACTTTTTTTTGAACGACTATATATGATTGAAAGTTCAAAAGTGAACCCTTGAATCACTATAAATAATTTTCTATCATGCTTATTGAGCGGTTTTAAGTTTTATCATTTTAACTACTGATCATTGTGAGCCTTCTCAATGCAAACAGAGAAGGCTTGAGGGAAGTTCTTCATAAGATACATTTAGTTTATTTTAACCAGATTTTTTTTTATTAGGTCAATGTTTGTTTATATCTTGAATCAATATCTGTGAGTGTAGGCCTCCATAATATATTACCTCTTTGTGAGAGCACTTTTGTGTAAGCGGGTTGTTTATACTTATTTTTAGGGCCATACTTATACATTTATGTTTGAATTTAATTCATAGGGAATTACTAGGATGGGGTGATGGTCACTTATGGTTTAGAGGTACTGGATATAACTATTAGTTATCCACAAGTTTTTATTGGACTCAAAGAAGATTGTTTATGACATGTAAGGGTTTTGATTTTGATTGAACATGGGGAGTTGACTTTGGTTATTCTTGGTCGGGGCTTACATGCATTTCAAGTTTCATAGGTGGGACTTGTAGTCTAGAGGATGAGGAACGCCAAGGAATGGTCTTATAATCTTGGGCTATAAGTAGTTATTCTTGTGGTTTAGTTTGACTTGCGTGTCGACTTTGTGTTGTCTTGGTAATTAGGTTGAAGCTTATAATCATTTAATGGTGTATGTAGAGAATTTGCTTTCATTTTTTATACTGAGTTTTGTTAAAAGTTTTAGTACTTGCTACTGTATTTCTTAGATAGCCTCAAGTGATTGAAATTTACAACCATATCTTGATAGATGGCTTGATGAATTTCATTTGCTAAAAGAATGCAATAAAATTGTTATTGAATCCATAAATAAATTTGAAGAATTAATGTTCTGTTTGAAAATTATCAAGGATCTTGAAATTACTCTTTAGATTCGAGCATGATTTTCAACTTGCGTTAATATTTGATCAAATATTAATTTTTTTTTTCAAGAGGGTGAAGCATCATTTTATTATAACAATTTAGTTCGATAAGATGTACCTATTACATTTTCGGGTAGTAGCATTACAATCAATAAAGACATTAGAAATTAAATCTCTGCAATTGGGTCTAAGATTTTCTACAAAAGCATGTTTTAGTTGTCATCAAATTTATCATTATGCAACAAAGTGTTAGTAGGAACTTACATATAGATGGAGGCAAGATTATGAAATCAATGATTTTGATGACATATACGAGCTTGGCGAGGAAACTAATGAGTCTAGGGATACTTTAATTGATAATTCCTTCAATTTCAGGCATTGCATTGTAGGCATTGCTAAGTTTGAATCTAATTGGAAGATAATTGCAAATTTTCAGCAAGATTCAAACTTGGGAAGAGGTTTTATGAACTCATAATTGATTGTGAAAGCGTTATGGAAGATTTGTATATGCTTGCTTTAGATCGCATGAATTTGAAGCCGACATCACTTCCACAAACATAAAGTTTGCTAAGGTAGATAAAATTATAGTCTTAAAATTTCAACAGAGGATGGATTAGTTGCTGATATTTATAAGGTTAAAATGATTAATGGTAAGCCAAAACATCTTAACATGCACGATGTCCAGAATTTTAATCAATATTTAAAATTTTGTAATTGGGTATTTAGGGTTTTCTATTCGTGACTCGAGGCTTTAATGGTTCAAAGCTTATATATATCCAATAAACTTATATAGATTATGTTTTGAGTAGGCCTCACAANGCTTACGACCAACCGAAGCGTAATCCGACAACTAAAGGTCACCCAAGTAAACAAGGGGTATGCATCGACATTGATCCCTCAGAAGGAAACAACCAGACAAAGAACTAGCTTGTCCAACAATCTAATAAGTAATCAATGCAAATCACCTCGGTAGTGAGACTTGTCGGTTTCCCTCACAAAGACAACAACAAGATCTGCCCAAGTCCTAACGAAAGGTCCGACCCGATAGAGGCGACGATGTGATCAAGCAACCGAGATCGGGAAAGTGTGAAAAATAAGCCGGTCACCAATATCATAAAATAAATAAACAACGATGTTATGGTTGTCCGATCAGTATCCTAACACTAAATCCGACCCTCAACGTCAAGCATCGAAAAGTCCGTCTCAAAGCTCACGTGGATAAAGTTTTGGAAGTGGTTACTTGCCTAGTAGCGATAAGCTACGTGAGTGGTACAATGCTTACCACCCCAATAGCGAGTTTTGATGATTACCGTTTGTGAAGGCAGTGACAATATTCGCCTAAGTTTTGGTGAAAGGTGCAACACAACTGAGATCGAGCGAATAAGATAGGCATATTTTATTTATATGAAATAACAAATTGCGTGAGCTATAACATATCATATAATAACTTGTACAAATAAAAATGTAATGTAAATATTAACTGATCAAGTCATTAAATTAACATAAACTATGAAATGAAAGTATTATAAAATATTAAAGATAGAAGAGAAATTTAACATAGTAAACTTCTCTCACGTTTATTATCCAATCAACATAATGACATTCATAGATCTAAATAAGAATATATAAATAATTAAAAGTCAACACAACAAAAACTGCNGAAATTTAACATAGTAAACTTCTCTCACGTTTATTATCCAATCAACATAATGACATTCATAGATCTAAATAAAAACATATAAATAATTAAAAGTCAACACAACAAAAACTGTTGACGATGGTGATAACAATAAGAGTTGCAAATTATGGTGGCTACAACAAGAGCAATAGGCGACTATAACAGAAGTGGGCGATCACTGTAGTGGAAGCAACGAGCAGCGATGGCAATGCTGGTGGCAGTAGCAGTGGTGATAATGTTGGCTGTGCATTTAGCAGAAGCAACAAGTGATGATTCTAGGAAGCTTGATTAGGGAGGGGAGTTCTTGCGCGTGTGAGTGTGGCTTCTATTCATATTTAAACCATCTAATAATGGCGGGAAAAAACCCAAGACCGAGAGGGGCACGCCTTAGCAAAATTGAGGTGACANGCTTGATTAGGGAGGGGAGTTCTTGCGCGTGTGAGTGTGGCTTCTATTCATATTTAAACCATCTAATAATGGTGGGAAAAAACCCAAGACCGAGAGGGGCACGCCTTAGCAAAATTGAGGTGACGTTGGCCTTGACGCCTTGAGGCGTGCCTCAACCAATGTGAGGCATACGCCTTAAAATTTTTTTTGTCATAGTTGTGTGTGGCGGGCCTTAAGATGCACGCGCCTTATATTGCACAATTTTGAACAATGATTTTTAGAGATTGATTACTTTCTATAAATGATTAATTTAAGGTTTTAGTATTCTTATACTTCTATGCAGGCCTTCCCCTTTTTTTTAAATGTGATGGATAAGTTTCATGATGAAATTTTGCGGGCTGACTCTGCTGGTTTGTTGGTTTCCTTGATAGTTTTTATCCATATATATATTTATATTTTTTCGCTTTTTTAAAAAAAAATTTAACTCAATATAATGCAGCTTCTGTCGAAGATATTTGCCCCAAAAAGTTTTTATTGTGTTTTATTAATATTTATATCTTTTATATTCTTAAATTCCTCGTTACCATAGTTTAGGATTATGTTTTAGGTGCTGTATTTATCCTCATTTCGTGATGGTTTTCTTTTCCAGTTATAAATGAGATTGCTTAAGGCTAGATAAAATATTTAAGAAGATTTTCATACTTACCACTCAATTCTTATGTATTTACATGTTTAACACAGACTTCAATTGACATGCATATCACCTTACCTAAGAATGAAAAGGTGTAGTCACCTTTTAAAATATAAAATTAGTGGTATTTTTGATGTGATATGAAAGATTTGATTCGTATAAAAGTAGAGAAAGCAAAGTTTAGATTTGCTATTTTTACTTTTATATGTAATTACATAAGAAATACCTGTTAGATTTGAGTGTTTGCAGTTTTGTCCATTTTGATCACATTCTTTTACTTGTTTTATAATGTTTGGCATTAGTTGAGAATAATTTTCTCTTACAATGAATACTCACCGTTCTTTCCTTTTTTTCCATTTTTGAAGAAGAACTTGAAATTTATTTTGAGAAAATTGTCACAGCTCGTCTTATTGCAATTTTCCTAATTGGCTTTGACTCGGAATGATGATGATGATACTGCTTCTTTCTGTAGCATTAACCGTGAGGTTTCAGATAATAAGCAGATGACATGTGCTTTTGGTGTTCTGAGATTTTTTTGTTTTATAGCTCAACCCTATCATGACCTGAATCATAACATTGCCTTATTTTCCGATTCATAGCATGATAGTGCTTGTCCGCTCCACTTGGCCCAGGTAAACCAATTTCATTGCACAATTCAATGCAGCTGAGCCATTTTGAACACAATTTAACTTATGTTTATAATAATTGAAGTAAATTAGTAGATCAATAATTTGTTTATATTTTATTTATGAATGCTTGTTAATTTCGTTGCTTTTTTTATTTAAATAATATTCTGGCATATAATTAAAACATGAAATTATAGATTCATAAAACAAACTAATTTATTTCCCGGGCTTCGGAGCTGGCGAGATACCAGGCGGGCAGGCTAAGGTTGATGCGCTGGGAGGATGTTGGAGGCCGCTTCCAGCTATATAATCATGAGTTTATTTTATTTTTATTTTAATAACTTTGTTTAACCTGACAAGCAAATGAATGATGTGCTTTATATCTGACACGGCCCGTAAATNACTGATATACAACACAACAAATTCATCCAAGTTTGCAGACTTGAAATCCATAAGACTTGATTGAATGAACTAGTCGATAGTTGTGACACTGCCAACCCAAAACTGCTCGCTCATATTCTTCACTTGCTACGAATGACAGGGGAACATGCCAAAAAGCTCCTCTTTAGATTTCATGGTCGCAATTTTTCCCTTTAGCTTCTGATTTTTTTGTTGGGCAACCAACACAAATTTTGACAGAGAGGCAATCTCGTCCTTCTTTGCTTCCAGCTTCTTTTCGTCTATCATCGGNCGCAATTTTTCCCTTTAGCTTCTGATTTTTTTGTTGGGCAACCAACACAAATTTTGACAGAGAGGCAATCTCATCCTTCTTTGCTTCCAGCTTCTTTTCGTCTATCATCGCCCTCTTGTATGCCTCATTGGCGAGGATCAACGAACTCTTGACCCTTTTTGAGGTGGCTTCACATTTCATCCCCGCTCGGTCAAGAGCCATTGACTGTAGGTGGGAAGCCTCCCATGCCTTGAGATGGTAGCGGTCGGTCTTTTGGTAGAGCTTGAGACTCTTAAGTGTCATGTGAGACTTGGCAGAAACTTGGGACAATATAATTTCCACAAACGAAGATGGTTAGACTTTAGCTGACGACCATCTTGTCGAGCCACCTTCCAGTCGATTGTGGTGTATGGACCGTTAGAGCTGCTCCATATCCGTGCCCTCTTGCTTTGAGAGGGAACNAGATGGTTAGACTTTAGCTGACGACCATCTTGTCGAGCCACCTTCCAGTCGATTGTGGTGTATGGACCGTTAAAGCTGCTCCATATCCGTGCCCTCTTGCTTTGAGGGGGAATCCAGGTGGAGTTGGAGGAGTCGACTCAAAGACATGCTCTTTCACCTCTAGGCGGCGCACCTCCTCTTAGGATGTTGTCTTCAGATCACTCTTTGACTCGATCTAGGTGGTAGAAGCAAGTCGACTGACATCATTCCGAGCAGACAATCTAATAAATGTAGTGTCCGGGCGAGGCGTAGCCGACAGTTCTCTCTCTTTCCTCCCTCAGCTTCGCTCTCTTCTGAGCGATCAGATGGCTCTGTAGAGTCTCACCGACCACGCTCTAAGGAGTTGTACCCATTAGATGTGTTAGTAGAAGTCGAGGGTGTCACCAGTGGAGATTCTCTGGATTACCGCCGTAGTTATAGAGATGAAAACAAAAATTTTGAACCTACAGTATCGCCTCCATTTTTGCGAGCTTCCATCGACCTTTTCGCACTTGCTTTAAATTTTTGGGCAGGAACCATCTTCCTTTGGGCCTCAACTTTTTTCTTTCTTTTGGGCAGTTCAAGTAGCAACTGTCGCCTCCTATTTAACTTCCTTTGCGTCATAGATGGCCACAACTCCGCTGACATTCGACCGAACACCTGAAGAAACANACCATCTTCCTTTGGGCCTCAACTTTTTTCTTTCTTTTGGGCAGTTCAAGTAGCAACTGTCGCCTCCTATTTGACTTCCTTTGCGTCATAGATGGCCACAACTCCGCTGACATTCGACCGAACACCTGAAGAAACCAAATTATGTTAACAATTATCTTCCTTTGGGCCTTAGCTTTTTCTTTCTTATGGTTAGTTTGAGCAGTATTTCCGCCTTCTATTCAGCTTCCTTTGCGTCAAAGGTGGCCACAACTCTGTCGTCATTCGACCGAACATCCCAAGAAACAAAACTTTGTTAGAAGTCATCAAATATGTATATTAGGGAACTGGCAAAAGCTGTCCGTCGATTCCAGGTCCCTTGATTTGGGAATAGTCTTAATATCCCATTTTGAAGAGGACGAGGTAATGAAAAACTTGAACTTCCAGTATTTTACTTTACTTTTTAGGCTCGAGAAATGGAATTGATTGACCGCAACAACTATACACACCAATCAACCTCCACTCAGAAAGAGAACATATGGCTGAACAATTAGATTGACAATGGAATCCCCNCCATTTTGAAGAGGACGAGGTAATGAAAAACTTGAACTTCCAGTATTTTACTTTACTTTTTAGGCTCGAGAAGTGGAACTGATTGACCGCAACAACTGTACACACCAATCAACCTCCACTCGGAAAGAGAACATATGGCTGAACAATTAGATTGACAATGGAATCCCTTTGTACAATAAAACTATGTAGGTGATTATAGCTACAATAGAGTTTGGTTTAATCTACGTTGGAATAACGTCGTAAGGGTTGAAGATTGCCCAAAGCTTCTGGCAGAAAGGCAGTTGAAACTGGTCTCTGCAAATGACGAAGGCATCATTGAACTGATTAGTGACTCTCTCATCTGGGCGAGCGACCCAAAACTTAATGGTTGAGTTAAAAACAAAAGCCTCTTCCATGAAGGCCACCTCCGTGGAAACAAAACTGATCACTCAGTCGCAGTCGCGAGCTGGAAACTATAGAATGCGTTTTGGAGCTATCAGAAAACGAATGGAAAGGTTGAAATAGAGAAGGAAAATCGAAGCGTACAAATGAGTATTACAATCCCTATTTATAGGAATACAATGAAATTGGAAACATCTCACGAAAATTGAGAGAAAAAGGTCATATCAATACAAAAATAGAGGGTAAAATAAAGTAAAATTTTATTTCAAAAATAAAGGGATTACATTCAGACTATAGTCTGACAGAAGGTATTTCTTAAACTAGTTTTCGGTTGCCTCAACCAAGAAAAAAAACACCCTTCCTAAGTAATCTCCTATATAACATCTAACCACTGAGCCTGAACTTATTCGCTGGGCCAGTCTTAGAATGAACCTTTAGCTCAAATTCATCCTCTTACAGTTCGAACACTTCTCAGCGAAGGGCAGATACTTCCCCTCACACTTAGTCCAGTTAGATCAACATTTTGTGAAGATCCTTCTCTTGTCCAACCTTAGCTAGTGGAGCCAGAGTTACACCTACTTCAACCAGGCGACATTTTAATGTCCTCGATGACTTCTTATGTCCCTCAGCCATTTCCTAGCAAATCTCGATGAGGTCAGCTGGGCGGTTGACTACATCTTCCTTGCTTCCGGTCAATACTTGGTGCACAGGAGCCGTTACCACAACTTGATNGGGCGGTTGACTACATCTTCCTTGCTTCCGGTCAATACTTGGTGCACAGGAGCCGTTACCACAACTTGATCACTGTCGTCACCAACAAGAGGCAATACCCCAATCTAGGCGTCCTCATCTGTTTGAAGAGAAAAAAATGATAAAAAAGAAGAAATCTAAGAAAATCCTAAGATAAATATACAAGTATATATTGAACATCAGTGACCCCGTCCACATTCAACGGTGGAATATCTTCAACAGTTCTTTTTTCATTGATCAGTTGTTAACCTCCATTAATTCCTCGTACTCAGGCAGGTTGAGGGGCGCTAGTAGTTTATGGCCAGTTTGAGACATCAATAGAGACTTTAATCGACGAACCAACTGCCGAACCACCCAACTCCTTCCCAACACTTGGTCGATCTTTCTCTGGGGGCTCTCTCTTCTTCCCTTGTAACCCGTACTTCTAATATATTAAATGGGTCACAAGAGTCTGGGAATATCCCAGTTTACCCCTATAGGGGCAAGTCGCTGTGCACTTTCTTTCTCTCTTCCTTGGGCACGACTCAGCACAAANTCAGTCGCAGTCGCGAGCTGGAAACTATAGAATGCGTTTTGGAGCTATCAGAAAACGAATGGAAAGGTTGAACTAGAGAAGGAAAATCGAACGAGAGAAGCCCGGAGGAAAAAGAAAACAAGCGTACAAATGAGTATTACAATCCCTATTTATAGGAATACAATGAAATTGGAAGCATCTCACGAAAATTGAGAGAAAAAGGTCATATCAATACAAAAATAGAGGGTAAAATAAAGTAAAATTTTATTTCAAAAATAAAGGGATTACATTCAGACTCTAGTCTGACAGAAGGTATTTCTTAAACTAGTTTTCGGTTGCCTCAACCAAGACAAAAAACACCCTTCCTAAGTAATCTCCTATATAACATCTAACCACTGAGCCTGAACTTATTCGCTGGGCCAGTCTTAGAATGAACCTTTAGCTCAAATTCATCCTCTTACAGTTCGAACACTTCTCAGCGAAGGGCAGATACTTCCCCTCACACTTAGTCCAGTTAGATCAACATTTTGTGAAGATCCTTCTCTTGTCCAACCTTAGCTAGTGGAGCCAGAGTTACACCTACTTCAACCAGGCGACATTTTAATGTCCTCGATGACTTCTTATGTCCCTCAGCCATTTCCTAGCAAATCTCGATGAGGTCAGCTGGGCGGTTGACTACATCTTCCTTGCTTCCGGTCAATACTTGGTGCACAGGAGCCGTTACCACAACTTGATCA
>JXCR01061709.1:11072-48311 GCA_002079205.1 Phalaenopsis hybrid cultivar | reverse complement strand
GGTGCCCAAGCTTTGCTAGGGTTTGAACCTTGATTGCTCTTTCATTGATTTCACACTTTCACTTCTACTGTTCCATTGATTTTTTTTTCAAGCTAGCATGAAAATGCCTTCCTTTGTTGATGTAGTAGTTAATCCGGTTGCTAAGTAGCTTCTTGATGCTAGAACTCTTATTTTTCCTCAAAATTTTCATGACTCTTTTAACTAGAGAGGTGACAGTGAGTTTATCAGGAAAGTAGGTCGCAAAAATGTAAAGCCAACACTGTTTCTTATTAGGGTTTAGACCCACAACAACTCGTATTCTTGTGGAAAGAGATATTATCCCACCAGTGACTGAAGAGGTATGAATTGAGTCAGCACATAATGACTATTGACAATAGATCATTATGGAACAGAGAGCTCATTATTGTGGCAACTGCTAGATGTTTGAGCATCTTATTGAATAATGCTATAGATTACACCCTGAAGTTTAAAAACCCCCACCTAATGTTTTTGAAAAAGAGGATCAAGATCCAGCTACTCTTATGCAAGAATCAGTAATGAATGTTAAGACATTTGTTCATCACACTNAAAGCATCTTTTAGTGAAGGACAGTCATCAAACTCTCCCACGTACGTTTCAGGACAACACGGTTTCAGACCAACCCATCCCACGGGGGTTTGGGACACTCGTCGACACTCAAATCCCCAAATTAAAACCTCTAGAATGCTCATTCTTAAGTTACATGACTATATTTTAGTGATGCATGGTTTCCCGTAGCTTCCAAATCAGTGAAAACCTTCCTACGGACACCCTGTCACAAAATTGAGTTCCGGATTGCTCAGGCCATGCTTGGCCCCGGGTAGTAATTTTTGTTCGCTCTTGGTGTCCATTGAGATGTGGGTAAGCTTAATTTTGTCCCTACATGTCCCCCGAAGGTCCAAAAACCCATAAAACCCTCCCTCACATGCATTTGGGAGAGTCTGGGTGTAGGGCATCACAACCGCGTCATGGTTTAGGGTGCTTGTTGCATTGAATTTTTCGATAAAAGATCCATAAGAATGTTCATTTTTTATGTTATGATAACATATTTCAATGATACATAGTCTTCAATAGCTTATAGATCGAAAAGACCTTTCACGAACATTTTTTTTTATGCAAATCGGGGCTCATCAAGCTAGCATGGCACCCTAGCGCTAGACAACACTCAACCCTAACTCCTAGGCACTTAAGACAGTTTCATGATTGATCCCGATTTTCTATATTAGATGTTAAATGTGGTGTATGCAATTATATGCTTAATTTTCCTAATAGTAATTCTTATTTTGCAACAAAGCCAAAAACTCAATCCAAAACAAAAGCTAGGTAAATTATCCATTATGAAGCAAATAAGAATACAATTTTAATATTTAAATATGAGATACTACACAAATATATCTTTCGTTATCAAGTAGTATAAGACTTTTTAATTAAGCGTCAAATATCGAACTCACATGGAAAACTTGACAATATGCACTCTACAAAACAAGATAAATTATATAACAAAATTCTACTTAGCAAAATATTGTTACTTAAACTTAAGATGCTATAATAGGAATGAAAATTCGTTTCTTTTTATAATTTTTTTGATAATTGAAAATAAAGTAAACAATTAACTAACTTAACTAAATATTTGCAAGATGAAGACAATATAAATAGAATATCNTAGCGCTAAACAACACTCAACCCTAACTCCTAGGCACTTAAGACAGTTTCATGATTGATCCCGATTTTCTATATTAGATGTTAAATGTGGTGTATGCAATTATATGCTTAATTTTCCTAATAGTAATTCTTATTTTGCAACAAAGCCAAAAACTCAATCCAAAACAAAAGCTAGGTAAATTATCCATTATGAAGCAAATAAGAATACAATTTTAATATTTAAATATGAGATACTACACAAATATATCTTTCGTTATCAAGTAGTATAAGACTTTTTAATTAAGCGTCAAATATCGAACTCACATGGAAAACTTGACAATATGCACTCTACAAAACAAGAGAAATTATATAACAAAATTCTACTTAGCAAAATATTCTTACTTAAACTTAAGATACTATAATAGGAATGAAAATTCGTTTCTTTTTATAATTTTTTTGATAATTGAAAATAAAGTAAACAATTAACTAACTTAACTAAATATTTGCAAGATGAAGACAATATAAATAGAATATCTTTTTTCCTGATCATGAATTAATAACAAGTATAAAAAACCTGTTGTGGAAGTATTTAATTGTATTGTGTCAAATATGAGCAATAATATTTTTTACCATTACTAGAGATGCTTCAAAGAACATTGACTAATCTATAATTTGAATAGTCTTGGGTAGGGAAGATACTAGCTCTCGCTCTAGAGTTTTCTTTTCTCCCTCCACTTGGGGGCTAACATCTCGTATTAAAACTTAAAAGTATAAATCAAATTGAGGGCTTTAGCGTGTCACTCTAAAGTTCTCTAATTCTATAATCTTGAAAGTTTATTTCTCTGTTTATTTGTACTCAATCCCATCAACTACATTCTCATCCATGAAATCAAATGTGACTGAGACAATTTGTTGGCTGAGACAATACCATCTCAGATTTTACATATTCTCACAACATGTATTAACATCTTAATTGACCAAATCAAGGAGTATATAAAGTACAATGTTTTAAATCATCACAACTTCTTCCAACATTGAAGTCTAATACTTCACATAACTTCCTTTCAATACTTAATCACTTATCATTTTAAGGAAAAAGATAAAGAAAACTGNACTTCACATAACTTCCTTTCAATACTTAATCACTTATCATTTTAAGGAAAAAGATAAAGAAAACTACTCAGATTTCATGAAGAAAACACTACACTAGAGTTTAAAAGTAGAAATCATGCACACAAACAAGAAATCTAAATTAAAACCAAATGTAATCACAAAGATAAACACTTATCTCAAATCCTCTCCACGAAATGTCTTGAATTTCCTTTGAGTTTTCTTCTTTCACTCACAATACAAACTAAAACTCAAAATAAAATGAAAGGTGGTCGGCGACGGCGGTGGCGGTTACTAGGATGAATGATGGCTGTTGGATGTGGATTGACTCTCCATTGGCGGTTGGCTTTGATGATCCAAGTCTTTTTTAATAAAAATCTAAGAGGTGTCTTTGTGTCTCTTCAAAATATGTCTTCATTCAATGAATCTTTTAGATGTTGTCTCTTTTCAAAAGCCAATTGAATGAATTTTTGTGTTCATGAACTATTTCCCACGTTTTTTACCAAGGGTTGTTTCAAACACCTCTTCAAAAAGTCGTCCAAATTCAACGAATCATCAAATAACCACTTCTGGCGCTTAAACACGGTGTACCTGATGCTTAGGCGCGGCTCTTACGCGCTAGTATTAGGCGCTTAGACGTCTCAGTTCATTTTTGTACCTTCTTCATTTTTGCTCCAAATTTGATACTTTTTCACTCCTTTTACCATTTTCCATCCATTTGATTGCACCTGTAAAGAAAAACACACAAATATATTTCATTAAAGCGCAATATCTCAAAAAATTATTATAAAAATGTGTACAAAAATATTATATATTTTAGGTGTATCAATGATTCAAAATTGAAAGCCTGGAAAGCCAGCGTTAAGCTCTACCACCCCAATGCTAGGCCTCAATGCCAATTTCCAGCGCCTTGACACCCAAAAATGATCCAGAAATCCAGGCGAAGAAAGTAGGCGCCATATGCATAATGCCTTGGCATCTAGGCGCCATGCCCTGACACCTTGGCACCACGACCCGACTTCTTGGCGCGACAAAGCCGCCAGGTCCCAAATTTTTTGTTCTTTTGACCACATCAACCCACTAGAAGCCAAAATTTGAGCTTGGGAAAGGGGGAAAATGTGTTATGAAAAGCACTTAGGCACCTACTAAAATTATGGGCCAACTACATGTTTCATGGAGGGTTCATTTTGGGTGGGGCTTTGGTCATAAAGCTTTGAATTTTTGAAAGGCTTTTCCCTCCATTTCTCTTGCATCCAAACAGCCATTTCAATTGGGGGAGAAGTCTCATTTTGCTAAGGGGACTTACCAAGAGGTAAGGAGAAGAGTTCTTGGAGAGGACAAGAGCTTGGTGGAGAGTCTAGAGCAAGTGAGTTTTTTATCTTCTTCCATTCCTCTACTTCAAAATTTCCTCTAGATTTTCTTCTTTTTCCTTACTAATCTTTAGAGGAGAGTAAGGGAATTCCTGAAGAAGCTTCCTCAAGAAAAGCTTCATCTATTTGTGATAAAGGAAAGCTTTATTTTTGCTTAGAGAAAAGAAGAGGCTTCAAATCTCCTTTGGAGGAGGAGAGCTTCACCCAAATAAGGTCGGAGCAAGGAGCTAGCAAAGACATGGTATCTTCACCCGCTACAAAGGTGAAATATTTTGGAACTATTGTAATTTCATTTCTAGAGTCCTTTAGGTTGGATGTTAAAGATCTAAGGATCTAGGTTTTGTGTTAAAGGAAAGCCCCTTAATTTCATATCTACAGATTTTCAAGCGATTTTCCCAAACCAAGCATGAGATCCAAAAATCTCAAGATGAGGTTGTACTAATCTCACCATTTGTCTTGTTGGCTTCATTTGGATGGACATTTGAAGCGAACCTACTGAAAGGATGAAGATGTTCTTTTCGTTATCGTTTTTTATGTCGCGGGGAGTTTTTCTTGGGAGAAACCCTCCAGTTTTTGCCGGACAAACTGAGGTGGGCATCTTGTTGCCTCGTGTAATAAGGCTTTAGTACGCCTCTTCATTGAATTAAAGCCTAGGATCCTATGTGAGGACGTTAGGACAAATCGAATTTGCTTTCAAATGCATGTGGTTTAATTTTCTTATGTTTTGCATGATACTTCACACACGTCACTTCAATCGTAAGATCATATGGGGTTGATTGACTGCCCGACTTGATCGAAAGATCAATTTGATTCGATCGACCATGAAGGTTCGATCAATCGTCCACATTGGTTTCATCGGCCACCTCGACTAGATCGACCAATCAATTTGGTTCGATTGGCCATGAAGGTCCGATCAATCGACCTCCTTGGCTTGATTGATCGATAAAATTTGGTTGGGTCGGCCATGAAGGTTTGATCAACCATTAAATTAGTTCAATTTGGTTTGATCGACCACGAAGGCTTGATTAACTATCGAATTTGATTTGATCGGCCACGAAGGCTCAATCAATCGTCCACCTCGATTCAATTGGCCGCCTCAGCTCAATCGACCGATCAAATTTGATTCGATCAGCCATGAAGTTCTGCATAACCATCAAATTGATTTGATCGACTACTCTGGCTCAATCGATTGATCAAATTGGTTCTACCGACCGTCGTAACTCGATTGATTGATCAAATTGATTCGATCGGCCAACAAGATTCGATCAACCATCCACATTGGTTCGATCATCCATCCCGACTCNCAATCGATTGATCAAATTGGTTCTACCGACCGTCGTAACTCGATTGATTGATCAAATTGATTCGATCGGCCAGCAAGATTCGATCAACCATCCACATTGGTTCGATCATCCATCCCGACTCGATCAACTGATCAAATTGGTTTAATCGGCCACGAAAATCCGATCAACATTCCACATTGGTTTAATTCGATCAACATTCCACATTTGATCCACCTCAGCTCGATCGACTAATCAATTTTTGTTGAATCGACCACGAAGGTTTAATTAACCGTCCACTTTGGTTTGATTGGTTGCTCAGCTCGATCAACCGATTAAATTCATTCGATTGGCCATCGAGGCTTGATTGACGTATCATTTTGGTCTGATCGTTCATTCAAGTCCGACCAACCCTTCTTGGTCATAACACCCGGTCGACCATCCTGTTAGAACAAAGAGTCAATTGGCCAACCTCAGTTGCATGTATTTTTCACATTGCTTACATGTCTCACGCGGCATTTTGCATTTGCAAATACTTTGATTTGATCAACCAGGAAGGCTGATCATCAAATCACACTTTAGTTTGATCGACCATGAATGCCAAATCAACCACACGTTTTGGTTCGATCAACCACCAAAATTGATCATAAAACTACACTTTGATGGAGCTTCATCTGCAATCAATGACAAGGATTCATGGACAATAATACCCGGTAAGGTAGAAATTGTCTTGATCTTGATTACGTCGGACCAAGGGATGTTAAGATACTCCTACCACCTAACATCACACGAGATAAGAAAGAGAGCATTGCCATATGTCGTGATAGACAATGTCTTGTACAACAGATCCTTCAACCAGAGGTGGTTGAGATGCTTAAGTAAGTCATAGACACAAGAAATCGCCAAAGAAGTGCGTGCAGGACTGTGTGGTGCCCATCAGTTAGGCTCGAAGATGAAGATGAAAGTCAAGAGGTTATGATACTACTGGCCGACAATGATGAATGACTGCATGGAGACTGCTATGAGTTGTCACCAGTGTCATGTACATGGGGCGGTTCTACATCAACCTCCAAATGTGCTACATCCGACGATTGTGTTGTGGCCATGTGAATGTTGGAGCACAGATATAGTGGGTCTCATCGACCCTTCTTCAAATGGACACTGATTCATTATCGCAGCCACAAAATACTTCTCAAAATGTGCAGAAAAAATACCATAAAGAGAAATCAAGACACATCATGTAATTCAGCTCTTCAAAACCCAAATTGTTTACCATTTCAGTGTTTCACATAGAATCATTTTAGATAATGGCTCAAATTTTAAAAGTACAAAAATCAACAATTTCGTCAGACGATACGAGAGATTGGAAATACTCTACCATTTACAATCAAGAGCGAATGGTTTGATAGAAGCCTGCAACAAGACCCTCGTACAAATCTTGAAGGAAACATTGGACGACAACAAAAGAAGATGACACAAGCAGTTGTTAGAAGCTCTGTGAACATACAGAAAAATAGCTAGAACACCAACCTAGTTTACGCCGTATGCGCTTGTGTATAGGTCCGAGGTCGTGCTTCCCTTGGAAGTGCAACTGCCTTCCCTTAGGATCACCGTAGCTAACATGATTCACAACAGAAGAGAATGCCAGGCTCTGACTCAAAGAATTGGAAATCCTTGAAGAAAAGCGACTATAAACACAACAAAACTTAGAACTCTACTTGGCTAAGATGATACAAGCCCACAATAAACTAGTCCGCCCAAGGACGTTCAGGGTTGGTGATTTAGTTCTCATTCTTAGAAGATTTATTCTTGTACACTGTAAAATAGGAGGAAAATTTGAACCAACTTAGGAGGGGCCGTTTATGGTTGAGAAATTATACTCCGGAGGACCTCACCAGTTAGTAGACTGTGAGGGTGAAAGACTCATGCTTAACGAACGATACTTAAAGAAGTATTATGCATCGTGGCATTTTGAGAGACGAGCTTGAAGGATGACACCCGTTCCCAAGAAACGCCGATGCGATCATTATCTGTGATTGGTCAGAAAAACGGGGGAATGAAGAAACTTGTAATAAATTTATAAAATAAAATAAACTCCCATAATAATAACGAACTCCTTCATTTGAGTCCCAAATGTCATGAAATTAATTAAGAACAAAGATATGTAATTTAAAATCACTTAAATAATAATAACCATTTATTGTTCTTATTTAGTTTAGAATTTCAACACATCGACTTTTATCCTAACTTTTGCAGGAAAATGTTGGGCAAAAAGTTGATTTTCTCTTTAAAAAATGGCATAAATCTCATACTCAATGAAAAGAAAGTGGCATAAGGAGTCATCATTGACTTCGACTTGAACTTTGAGCACGTGAAAATGAAATATGAAGATCCCCTATTTAATGTGGTTAGCCAGACAAAAATGGATGGGTTAAAACCAGTGCTCATGTTCTAAAGCGAGTGAGAGAAGAGCACCGGTAAAGAAGAGGAAGTTTTAAGAGGTTAAAGAAGAAGTTAAAGAGATTGTTAGCTCAGCAGGAAGGATCAATCAGATGCAGTCAATGATCATGACAACAAAAGGCAAGCTTATCAGTGCTTCTTTGGGAGAGCCCTCAAGGGTACTGCCTTGGAAGACGCCCCTGACGCGCACGCAATACATAAACTTCAATTGCCACCAACACATAATGTTTGGTCAACTAGAAACAAAATGGGTCAGAGAAGCAACTTCAGAGCATATTCCAGTCGTCCAAGAAGGAACGACGTTTGAACAATTGGCAGAGATGCTCTTCCCCAGTTTGCAACATGATAGATGGAGTTTGATTCCATGGAGGACCATGCTTTTCTAAAATATTTGCCAAGATGGAGCCCACATAGGATGTGGAGTTGCAACATTTCCCTAACAGAGTGTACTATTTTCCCGACTGTGCAGAGGAATGAGGAACACCCAGACATCGAGCCATATGTTCCTCAGTTTGTCAAGCTGACACAACTACAAATAATCCCCGAGCATGAACTGAAAAGGTTTCAGAGGGTCCAGAAATAGAACTTCAAACATTTTGAGAGGATGCAGGGAAAATGTCAACATCCTGGACGGATTAGAATTGCATGTCGAGGTGTTTTCCGAGAATGAGAAGAAGAAAATAATCATCTGTCTTCAACTTAAGAGACAGAGGCCGAGCAGGCCGTTTAAGAAAGAGAACATATTTGGAGTCCCAAAAATGGATGAGATGCTAATGAAGAATCACTATCTAGTATGGATGCTGCTACAATTTTGCTTACGACAATGAAGGGATTCTCTTAGGGATTATCAGACATGATGAAGTGGACTTGATGTTGTCGGTTATAAAAAGGATTATCAAAAGGATGGTGTCGTGGCACATCCTGCCAGCAGACTGTGCGCCCAGACATCGAGCCATATGTTCCTCAGTTTGTCAAGCTGACACAACTACAAATAATCCCCGAGCATGAACTGAAAAGGTTTCAGAGGGTCCAGAAATAGAACTTCAAACATTTTGAGAGGATGCAGGGAAAATGTCAACATCCTGGACGGATTAGAATTGCATGTCGAGGTGTTTTCCGAGAATGAGAAGAAGAAAATAATCATCTGTCTTCAACTTAAGAGACAGAGGCCGAGCAGGCCGTTTAAGAAAGAGAACATATTTGGAGTCCCAAAAATGGATGAGATGCTAATGAAGAATCACTATCTAGTATGGATGCTGCTACAATTTTGCTTACGACAATGAAGGGATTCCCTTAGGGATTATCAGACATGATGAAGTGGACTTGATGTTGTCGGTTATAAAAAGGATTATCAAAAGGATGGTGTCGTGGCACATCCTGCCAGCAGACTGTGCGCCCAGACATCGAGCCATATGTTCCTCAGTTTGTCAAGCTGACACAACTACAAATAATCCCCGAGCATGAACTGAAAAGGTTTCAGAGGGTCCAGAAATAGAACTTCAAACATTTTGAGAGGATGCAGGGAAAATGTCAACATCCTGGACGGATTAGAATTGCATGTCGAGGTGTTTTCCGAGAATGAGAAGAAGAAAATAATCGTCTGTCTTCAACTTAAGAGACAGAGGCCGAGCAGGCCGTTTAAGAAAGAGAACATATTTGGAGTCCCAAAAATGGATGAGATGCTAATGAAGAATCACTATCTAGTATGGATGCTGCTACAATTTTGCTTACGACAATGAAGGGATTCCCTTAGGGATTATCAGACATGATGAAGTGGACTTGATGTTGTCGGTTATAAAAAGGATTATCAAAAGGATGGTGTCGTGGCACATCCTGCCAGCAGACTGTGCGCCCAACAGTTGCATAATCAATATCTACGAGGAGGGGAACTGCATCCCTCCCTACATCGATCATCAGGACTTCCTCAGGTCATTTAGTACAGTCTCCTTTATTAGTGAATGTAACATCATGTTCGACAAAGAACTACAAATAGTTGACTCGAGAGGGTTTCGAGGACCGATCAAGATCATTTTGCCCATTAGATCAGTTTTGGTGCTCTAAGGGAATGGGGCAGATTTAGCAAAGCACTGCATCCCAACAGTCCCACAGAGGAGAGTCACAGTTACCTTCAGAAAAATTGACGACAACAAAGCACCGTTTGGTCACTGGTCTAACCCGGAGCTGGAAGGATTACGATCTCTGGATTTGTGAAATAGCACACTTCTAAGCGTGTGCAAGGGGACTTTTGTTTCGGAGTATACCTTAGGAGGTGAGGTTGATCTCCACATAATTCCAAGCGATTGGAAACATATGCTACATGGAAGAAAAAGAGACNCACTGCATCCCAACAGTCCCACAGAGGAGAGTCACAGTTACCTTCAGAAAAATTGACGACAACAAAGCACCGCTTGGTCACTGGTCTAACCCGGAGCTGGAAGGATTACGACCTCTGGATTTGTGAAATAGCACACTTAGGAGGTGAGGTTGATCTCCACATAATTCCAAGCGATTGGAAGCATATGCTACATGGAAGAAAAAGAGATATGGAATTGAAAACTGCCAGTTTATGGAGGGATATAACTATTTTGTTTTGCTCGAGGTGATATCATCAAGTTGTGTTCCACAGTATCAAGTTTCAAAGAAAAATCAATGAAGATCATTTTGACTACAGTAATTCAGTACAGTTAGCATGTTCTGTGTTTGCCACATTATGTGATTGATTTAAAGTCGTTGAATTGAGGGTTGATTTAGTTTTACAAATATCAATGAACAAGTAATGATACAAAAATGTGTAATAAATAACACATAATGTACTGATAACAAAGAAAATTCAAAACAAAAAATGGAAAAATGATAAAATGAAAATTTTCCGAATCTAAGGGAACCTCCCAAAAATTTTCCGAATCTTGGGAGTGACCCGAACACCTTCCTATGAGCCAAGCCCAATCAAACCAAAAGTAGCCCAAACCCCATTCTACTTCAATTCCGACACTTGTCACCACCTTATTGACTTCACCACTACCCATCACTGACCTCCCACACTTGGATGGTGACCACCCAAGCTCCACCGCCCCACCATGGTCGGCGGCTAGCCCAAACCTGAGAGCCATTAAACAAAATTGAGCCCATCCATTGTGGCTCATCCCCATTGGTGCTTGGCCTCCACCTCACCACCATCTCAATACCCTTTTCCACCCATTGGCTTGGTCAATTGGCCACCATTTCTTGGCCTATAAATAGGGCACCACCTCATTGCCAAAATGGAGAAGTGCACAAACCTTGGCGAAGCCCTGCTAATATTGCTCCACACCCTTCTTAAATCTATAGACGAAGCTCATCCCCATTGTTTTTGGCCACTGCCCCCACCTCAAAATCCTAAATTCTCCATTGAAAACTAGGACATTTTTTACCATTCCACCAAACTCCTCAAAACTTCAAATTAGCTNTGCAACTGCCTTCCCTTAGGATCACCGTAGCTAACATGATTCACAACAGAAGAGAATGCCAGGCTCTGACTCAAAGAATTGGAAATCCTTGAAGAAAAGCGACTATAAACACAACAAAACTTAGAACTCTACTTGGCTAAGATGATACAAGCCCACAATAAACTAGTCCGCCCAAGGACGTTCAGGGTTGGTGATTTAGTTCTCATTCTTAGAAGATTTATTCTTGTACACTGTAAAATAGGAGGAAAATTTGAACCAACTTAGGAGGGGCCGTTTATGGTTGAGAAATTATACTCCGGAGGACCTCACCAGTTAGTAGACTGTGAGGGTGAAAGACTCATGCTTAACGAACGATACTTAAAGAAGTATTATGCATCGTGGCATTTTGAGAGACGAGCTTGAAGGATGACACCCGTTCCCAAGAAACGCCGATGCGATCATTATCTGTGATTGGTCAGAAAAACGGGGGAATGAAGAAACTTGTAATAAATTTATAAAATAAAATAAACTCCCATAATAATAACGAACTCCTTCATTTGAGTCCCAAATGTCATGAAATTAATTAAGAACAAAGATATGTAATTTAAAATCACTTAA
Source organism: Phalaenopsis hybrid cultivar (assembly GCA_002079205.1). Classification (NCBI taxonomy): domain Eukaryota; kingdom Viridiplantae; phylum Streptophyta; class Magnoliopsida; order Asparagales; family Orchidaceae; genus Phalaenopsis; species Phalaenopsis hybrid cultivar. The sequence continues at coordinate 36,389 of JXCR01061709.1, read as the reverse complement.
ATAATAATAACCATTTATTGTTCTTATTTAGTTTAGAATTTCAACACATCGACTTTTATCCTAACTTTTGCAGGAAAATGTTGGGCAAAAAGTTGATTTTCTCTTTAAAAAATGGCATAAATCTCATACTCAATGAAAAGAAAGTGGCATAAGGAGTCATCATTGACTTCGACTTGAACTTTGAGCACGTGAAAATGAAATATGAAGATCCCCTATTTAATGTGGTTAGCCAGACAAAAATGGATGGGTTAAAACCAGTGCTCATGTTCTAAAGCGAGTGAGAGAAGAGCACCGGTAAAGAAGAGGAAGTTTTAAGAGGTTAAAGAAGAAGTTAAAGAGATTGTTAGCTCAGCAGGAAGGATCAATCAGATGCAGTCAATGATCATGACAACAAAAGGCAAGCTTATCAGTGCTTCTTTGGGAGAGCCCTCAAGGGTACTGCCTTGGAAGACGCCCCTGACGCGCACGCAATACATAAACTTCAATTGCCACCAACACATAATGTTTGGTCAACTAGAAACAAAATGGGTCAGAGAAGCAACTTCAGAGCATATTCCAGTCGTCCAAGAAGGAACGACGTTTGAACAATTGGCAGAGATGCTCTTCCCCAGTTTGCAACATGATAGATGGAGTTTGATTCCATGGAGGACCATGCTTTTCTAAAATATTTGCCAAGATGGAGCCCACATAGGATGTGGAGTTGCAACATTTCCCTAACAGAGTGTACTATTTTCCCGACTGTGCAGAGGAATGAGGAACACCCAGACATCGAGCCATATGTTCCTCAGTTTGTCAAGCTGACACAACTACAAATAATCCCCGAGCATGAACTGAAAAGGTTTCAGAGGGTCCAGAAATAGAACTTCAAACATTTTGAGAGGATGCAGGGAAAATGTCAACATCCTGGACGGATTAGAATTGCATGTCGAGGTGTTTTCCGAGAATGAGAAGAAGAAAATAATCATCTGTCTTCAACTTAAGAGACAGAGGCCGAGCAGGCCGTTTAAGAAAGAGAACATATTTGGAGTCCCAAAAATGGATGAGATGCTAATGAAGAATCACTATCTAGTATGGATGCTGCTACAATTTTGCTTACGACAATGAAGGGATTCTCTTAGGGATTATCAGACATGATGAAGTGGACTTGATGTTGTCGGTTATAAAAAGGATTATCAAAAGGATGGTGTCGTGGCACATCCTGCCAGCAGACTGTGCGCCCAGACATCGAGCCATATGTTCCTCAGTTTGTCAAGCTGACACAACTACAAATAATCCCCGAGCATGAACTGAAAAGGTTTCAGAGGGTCCAGAAATAGAACTTCAAACATTTTGAGAGGATGCAGGGAAAATGTCAACATCCTGGACGGATTAGAATTGCATGTCGAGGTGTTTTCCGAGAATGAGAAGAAGAAAATAATCATCTGTCTTCAACTTAAGAGACAGAGGCCGAGCAGGCCGTTTAAGAAAGAGAACATATTTGGAGTCCCAAAAATGGATGAGATGCTAATGAAGAATCACTATCTAGTATGGATGCTGCTACAATTTTGCTTACGACAATGAAGGGATTCCCTTAGGGATTATCAGACATGATGAAGTGGACTTGATGTTGTCGGTTATAAAAAGGATTATCAAAAGGATGGTGTCGTGGCACATCCTGCCAGCAGACTGTGCGCCCAGACATCGAGCCATATGTTCCTCAGTTTGTCAAGCTGACACAACTACAAATAATCCCCGAGCATGAACTGAAAAGGTTTCAGAGGGTCCAGAAATAGAACTTCAAACATTTTGAGAGGATGCAGGGAAAATGTCAACATCCTGGACGGATTAGAATTGCATGTCGAGGTGTTTTCCGAGAATGAGAAGAAGAAAATAATCGTCTGTCTTCAACTTAAGAGACAGAGGCCGAGCAGGCCGTTTAAGAAAGAGAACATATTTGGAGTCCCAAAAATGGATGAGATGCTAATGAAGAATCACTATCTAGTATGGATGCTGCTACAATTTTGCTTACGACAATGAAGGGATTCCCTTAGGGATTATCAGACATGATGAAGTGGACTTGATGTTGTCGGTTATAAAAAGGATTATCAAAAGGATGGTGTCGTGGCACATCCTGCCAGCATACTGTGCGCCCAACAGTTGCATAATCAATATCTACGAGGAGGCGAACTGCATCCCTCCCTACATCGATCATCAGGACTTCCTCAGGTCATTTAGTACAGTCTCCTTTATTAGTGAATGTAACATCATGTTCGACAAAGAACTACNTGGAGAAGTGCACAAACCTTGGCGAAGCCCTGCTAATATTGCTCCACACCCTTCTTAAACCTATAGACGAAGCTCATCCCCATTGTTTTTGGCCACTGCCCCCACCTCAAAATCCTAAATTCTCCATTGAAAACTAGGACATTTTTTACCATTCCACCAAACTCCTCAAAACTTCAAATTAGCTTTCTCAAAAGCTTTACCATACCTCAAAACCACTTCCACAATCGAAAGCCCCTCTCCTGCACCCTCTACCATAGTTCTAGACCACTCTCGAGCCACCTTTTGGTATAAGTCATACTTAGAGTCATCCACTGAGCAAATCAACACTTGGAGGAGAATTGTGGTGCCAAGGCAAGACTTCTCAACCAACCCAATCGATATCTCACATATTGGGTAAAAGTATAGCTAAAAAAATTCTTAAATCTCTCTCGATTTTGGTCTTTTATGAAGAGAATGAACAATCCATGTCCACCTAGCCATATAGATGTGTTCTTCTCACTTAGATGAAGGTGAAGGAACAAATCCCATGAGATTTAGTTGAGTATCGAGTGAGATCTTAACCATAGATCATGGATGGTTCTTGGGTTATAGTTCATTTGGGATGTGACCAGATGTCATAAATTTCCGTGTATTTAAAAAGAATGGCGCGGATCGATTCAGAGGCGGATTGAAGTGATACAAGACCTCAAACCGCGAGGTGACGGAGCAACACACATGGGAAGTACAACCAACCGCGGGGTGACACGTGGGCCTTTAGAGACACCGAAGATGAGGTGGTTGTCGCGTGGTTAAGTAGATAAATCATGATATTTTTATTTAAATAAATATAGAAAATATAATATAACTTTAAATAATCATATCTTAGTATAGAAAAATTTTNCCGCGGGGTGACACGTGGGCCTTTAGAGACACCGAAGATGAGGTGGTTGTCGCGTGGTTAAGTAGATAAATCGTGATATTTTTATTTAAATAAATATAGAAAATATAATATAACTTTAAATAATCATATCTTGGTATAGAAAAATTTAAAAAAAATAAAAGAAAAATCCTTGTGTGCTCAGTGATCAAAGGAGAATTTAATAAACTAAAAATTAAAAACATTTGTTCAATTTTTTATTTTAATTCATTAAATATCCTAAACCTTTTTTTAATCATAAAGAATTAAATGTTAATCACCATGACATGAAATTTTTAGGGCTCATTCCCCATGTGATTATGAATGTTATCTAATTTTTTCAGGATCAGAGAACACTTCTAGCTCAAAAAATCCTAATTTTCTATGGTAATTACATTCGTTTACTTAAAATAATCATAATAACTAAAATAACTAAGAAAAAAAAATAAGTTTGGTAGGTTTAGTAAGGTTAGAGGGGTTAAAGAAAAATGAAAAGGGATTTTAAAATTAAAAAGTANCTAATTTTCTATGGTAATTACATTCGTTTACTTAAAATAATCATAATAACTAAAATAACTAAGAAAAAAAAAATAAGTTTGGTAGGTTTAGTAAGGTTAGAGGGGTTAAAGAAAAATGGAAAGGGATTTTATTTCTGTTGACCTCACTTTTGGTTGAGGTTTAATTTTTTTCTTTAGTAGTCTAGAGTCTAGCCATAAGACTTTCCTGTTGACTATTCCTAGAAAACTAGAAAAGGAACCCTCACCATTAGAAATTCTAAACTCCCCTTTTCTCAACTTGAAGCTTTACATATTGGTTCTAACCTCTAGCACTTAGTAGGTGGGGTCAGTATGGGGGAGCTCAAGGAGACTCCCCATCAGGACTATTTGACCTTAGGGTTGACCCTGGTTGTTGGTCTGAAGCTAATACACTCACTTACACTTACCTACACTCATTCTCACNGACTCCCCATCAGGACTATTTGACCTTAGGGTTGACCCTGGTTGTTGGTCTGAAGCTAATACACTCACTTACCTACACTCATTCTCATCCACAATCGCTCACAACACTAAACTCTAAATTGTTGACTTTGATCCCTTGGTCTTTTGGGAAACTCATGTAAATGGTCCCCCAAGCCCACTAGCCATAGGCTAGGGTTTAGCTAAGACCAGTGCATAGATGCCACAAATGAGGATTCCATTGGTCCATGGCTCATAAAGGGTGGTTGGTACACCAATTCTACCAAAGTATTCAACTCGATCATTTGCCCCTAAATCTCTCCAAATTACCTAGATACCATTGGAGCCCTAAATTTGGTCAAATTTTCCAAATCCATCCAAAATATCCGAATTTTTTCAAAAATCATTTCAAACCTTTTGAAAATACCCAAGTTACCCAAAACTACCCAAAAATTCCAAAATTACAAAAATACCCCCAAAATGGCCAAAATTACAAAAATACCTTTGACNTCTCTCCAAATTACCTAGATACCATTGGAGCCCTAAATTTGGTCAAATTTTCCAAATCCATCCAAAATATCCAAATTTTTTCAAAAATCATTTCAAACCTTTTGAAAATACCCAAGTTACCCAAAACTACCGAAAAATTCCAAAATTACAAAAATACCCCCAAAATGGCCAAAATTACAAAAATACCTTTGAGTCTCCAAACTTTCCCAAAGCCTCCAAAATCACTTTAAATGTTTCCAAAACCAATTTGGACCCTCCAATTGAACCTAATTTGGCAAATTTGACCATTTTGACCAAATTGTCTTTAAGGGCCCAATTTCCCCAAATTTACCTCAAATGTTCATCAATTTGGTCGGAATTTCTCCCAATTTCAATCCTAAACTCAAATTCACTTTTCATATGACCAANACCATTTTGACCAAATTGTCTTTAAGGGCCCAATTTCCCCAAATTTACCTCAAATGTTCATCAATTTGGTCGAAATTTCTCTCAATTTCAATCCTAAACTCAAATTCACTTTTCATATGACCAGTCTAAGTCAAATTCAAGCATAATTGGCCCATGCTTTGAGCTGAATTTTTTATCTAAGTCAAACCCCCAATTTTGGCTCTATGACTTAATCCCACCAAATTGAATCCCATAGCCTACTCAATTTGCCCCAATTTATGTTGAAAACTCTTCATAACAATCTTACACATCAAATTTGACCTTCAATTGGCCTTGGTGAAGTCTCAATTTCATTTAATTTTGGGTAATTAAATCTATTACCATTGAAAATTCATAATTATGAGTTTAAATAATTACAAGAATTAATTAGATTTTAGAAAAATTTAATTTCATCTATGTTGTTTTAATTAGCTCATGAGTAGGAGGTCGGNAATCTATTACCATTGAAAATTCATAATTATGAGTTTAAATAATTACAAGAATTAATTAGATTTTAGAAAAATATAATTTCATCTATGTTGTTTTAATTAGCTCATGAGTAGGAGGTCGACGAAATTTCATAGTTATTTAATTAAGAATGTCAGAGTTATGGGTATGAATCCTAAGGGACATAATGGTAATTTAAAAGTTTTGCACTCCAACCTTAACTAACTTTTAGGTTAAAATAGAGAGAAATGGTATTAAATTGTGATAATTAAATAACATAAGTGATTGAAGCACAAAAGGTAATTAGGGTAGTAACCCATTCATGACATTTTCTAAAAAAAGGTAAAATGATAATTATTTGAATTGTTGGATATAAGAAGAGATGAGAGCTTGAATGATCAAATGGTGAGGGGGCATGGATTGGGAGCCTCACAAGTTATTGATTTAAACCCCAATCATTAGTTGGAGAGAACCCTAGTCATTTTGATGAATTTTAAATACATATTATAAAATTTTCAAAAATTTTAAGTTGCCCTTCAGANGCATGGATTGGGAGCCTCACAAGTTATTGATTTAAACCCCAATCATTAGTTGGAGAGAACCCTAGTCATTTTAATGAATTTTAAATACATATTATAAAATTTTCAAAAATTTTAAGTTGCCCTTCAGGTTCTATGAGCTTGGTTCTGTGCTAGGCTTAACTTAACAACATTCAGGAGCAAGTTGAGAGAAATATGAGTGATAATAGAACATCTTAAAATAATACAAGCTCAGGCCCCTTGGAAGGATAAGAGTGTAAGCTTCCCAATGTTTTGTAGATGTACCCTTAGAGTTTTGTTCATATGACCTCTACTTTAATATCAAGAGATAAAAAATGCCTTTCCTCATAGTCTAATTAAGACATAAAACACTGAGCACAATTTAAAAAATGGAATATTCCTAATGCATGTGGGATGATCTACTCGACTATGTAGTGAGGCCAAATAAACTGGGGGTGTTCTAGGAGGTCTTAAGGTGTTTCAGGATCACATTTTGAATTTCTTAATAATATTTTGGATACTCCATAGGTCATTTGGGCTTACTACAACTTGTTGAAAAAAATCATCCTACAAAATATAATAATCATTAAAAAAAATGAAATGAAATTCATAAGGACACACTAAGATATGATTTGGGCCAATTCACATTAAAGTATAATGATAAGAAATATCCCGCTACAACTTAACCTAGAGTAATACCTAATGCTTGGGGGTGTGAGTCTGAACACTATACTCAATCCCTTCTAACAGTTGGGGATATTTAAAATATGACCACATATGGATCATCGAGTTGGTGTATAGGTTAGCGGTGATGGTGGTACAAACGATGATGAAAAACACATCTAAGTATGCATGATAGTGGAACAATATTGCATCTCCTAAACCCAATGACTTCGTGAAGGTGCAGGGTTGGTGTTATTATCCTCCAACATTTGGTAAAAAGTAGCCCTTACTCACATGGGCTGCTGGTGGCTCTAGCTTAAAGGTGTGACTGACTCATGAACTGTCTGACTTACAAAATGTATGAACATATAATGTAACATCTTTTCTGATAAAACTTACATTTTTCCTGCTAATTGAAAAGCATAAATTATTTAGATGTACTATAAATTAAGAATTTTTTAATGTTACTTTTGGCAAAGTTCATGTGTCAGTCATATAGTCCAAGCTGAGGGTCACTCTCCCTTGATTGTCTTGTCGGTAGCATTTTACCTTATGTTGGGTCTCATATATATGATGTTGATGGTTGCCTACGCAAGTCCCTCAAGAATTGTCAAGGCTTCGGCCAGGTTTTTAAGCCCACCCCTAACTTTAATTCTTATACCCAGCCTCGATCTTTCATATCCGTGCTGCTTGACTCTCTCTCTCTCTCTCTATATATATATATATATATATATATATATGCTCATGTCTTTTATGTTTGTTCAATTCTTCGTAATACTTACACGCTTTACCTATAATCTTAACTCTTTAGAAGCAGTGTCAGAGGCGGTAGGTACATACTATCACTCTCTTTTTACTGCACTTTCTGTTTTCTTGCATTTTACTCTTCACCAATGACACATTACTTTTCTGTTACTTACTTTACTTGTAAATGACCCTAGAGTAGAGGACATTAGGCCACCTGTTTAGGAGAAACCCTGCAGCACATCTCAACGACTCAACAATAATGAATACTAGCCAATCTAAATACACTTCTTAAAACTCAAAACCATCATAATAAGGAGCTTGGAGCTAGCTCTCTAGGAAGTAGGACGACGATATGAGCGGATAGAGGACAACTTTAGACAACGATCAAGGCCAAAACATGAAGCGAAGGACCATCCTCAAGTAAAATTTCCTTAGACTTAAATAATATAAACCCATAAGAATTTGAGGTTGTTTATCTAGCATGATGTAAATCTTCACATTATTTTTATGCTTTCACATGATTTTATGTCATGCGATATAGGTCCTAACTCTTTTTAGGATTTCGAGGTTGTTTGTTTGGCATGATGTAAACCTTCCTTTCTTCTGAGGCTATTTGCATGATAGTTTATTCTGTAAGTATAAATGCCAAATTTGAATAAATTGTAAGAGTGAAACATAACATAAACATTATTTTCAAAAATATAAAGCCAAATAGTAGGATAGTTTGGGAAGTTGTCGAGGTATTCCTCTTAATCTATGACGCNATAAACCCATAAGAATTTGAGGTTGTTTATCTAGCATGATGTAAATCTTCACATTATTTTTATGCTTTCACACGATTTTATGTCATGCGATATAAGTCCTAACTCTTTTTAGGATTTCGAGGTTGTTTGTTTGGCATGATGTAAACCTTCCTTTCTTCTGAGGCTATTTGCATGATAGTTGATTCTGTAAGTATAAACGCCAAATTTGAATAAATTGTAAGAGTGAAGCATAACATAAACATTATTTTCAAAAATATAAAGCCAAATAGTAGGATAGTTTGGGAAGTTGTCGAGGTATTCCTCTTAATCTATGACGCCCCTACCTTTGGCTCATTTGCTCTCCAAAACAACTATTCCTAATTGTGCCCTTTCCACTTTATTTTTTTATGACTAATAGTGAAAACTCAACTTTGAATTCTTGAAGACAACATTTGATCATTACCAAAAGTTTTCTTAAATGATTTCGGTCATTTAATATGTAATTAACTATAAGGGTTTGCCCTTATATGGAATTAGGATCACAGATAATCTAAACCATATCTAATCTTTATATTAGATAAGAGAATTGTCGGTCACAAAATTTGCATACCAAATGAATGTGATGNCATTTGATCATTACCAAAAGTTTTCTTAAATGATTTCGGTCATTTAATATGTAATTAACTATAAGGGTTTGCTCTTATATGGAATTAGGATCACAGATAATCTAAACCATATCTAATCTTTATATTAGAAAAGAGAATTGTCGGTCACAAAATTTGCATACCAAATGAATGTGATTNCTAACTAAAACAAAATCGCCTGTCGTTCTTAATTCCCACACGGGAATTATTACCTCGTTCCCAAATTTTTTCGTTCAACGTCTATTGAGCCAAAGAGAAAAAAATAAAGTCAGTTAATGCAGGCCTTTATGAAGACAAATATTTCATATTCCCAAATAGTTCTATTTTTAGCCTTCATGTCAGGAAAATTATAAAAAAAGAAAATTGAATTTTGTGTCCTTAAACTTCCAAATCCAGGCTTTTTAACTCCAAATTTTGGCGGCTCGGGCGCCGAGCTTTTGTTTTGAATTTCTGTTGCTCTAGATTCCTTCGTGGCCCGATGTTCTGACTCGACTACTGCCCCAAATAAAAAAAATAAAGTCAGTTAATGCAGAAGGCGTGACCGAAGTCCCCTCCCACGCACACGGAACCCTAAGAAAAGAAGTCTTGCCATTGAGCTACGCACTCATTTCGAGATACCAATTGTCGTTAAAAGCTTTTATATCTAATGGTTTAAACATGATCCTTATCTCAATATATGTCTAGCGCTTTAGACCAAAAGTTCATCTCAAATATATTTCCAACGCTTGTAATCTGAATGACTTTGTAAACCTTTCCCGTCTGTGGGACAAGTGTTCTCTGTAATTATCAACTTTTAGTGAATTTTTATAATTGAGCCATACCCCGTGATTTTTCTTTTTCTGGGTTTTCCACTTAAAAGCTAATTGTTTCTCTACTGATTGTTTTCTGTCTTCCGAGTATGTGCTTAATCTCCGTACAATGCGAAGACGATAATTCATTACTCTACCACTGCAAATCTTCTAGCACGCATCAAAATTAACCGCCATATGTACAAAATTGATGTTTTTAGAGATAGATAGATAGGGAGCGAGAGCATGTGTGTATATGATAGATTTTATTTATTGGCCGTGCTTAATGCACACTTTTAATAATAGATTTAAATATAAAAGTTAATAACATACCAGCATTTAATATTAAAATGCTTTTTCTTTATTTTATTTTCTTACTTCAAAAATGAAATTCTGTGATGAAATAATAAGAAAAATAAAAAATGTTAACTATCAAAATATTTTTTGTTTTAATAAAAACATGCTATTATTATTACTTTACAAAATATAAATGAATTTCATAAAATATCTTGCAACTAAGAGAACACGTCTATTATATTGAGCAAAATATTGTTTGATAAAAAATTTAGTAAATGCATTTTTTAATAAATTGACACATTTAATTAAATTATTATAAATTTAATTTGCTTTTTTTATTAATGAATTTATTGATGTTTTCATTTAGTAATAAAATGATTTTATTCATTCAATTTAACTCGTTTAATCATTGTATTGGTTGATTACATTATGTTTTGGTAATCTAATGATTTGGCTTTTAGTTATAAACAGTGAACTGATCATAAAAAAAATCCTCTATTTCAAATTTCAATGAAAATACCAAATTTCATTGATGCAGTTAGAAAATAAATAAAATTTTATTTGAATTCTACTTTAAAAATCATAATTTATTTTTTATGTTGTAAATGAATGGTCAAGATTTCTTACGCGCACTTGGTGCAAATTTTCCTACTAAATATGCTTTTATATTTATAAGCAATCTTGTGAACCAGGTAAATTAAAACTAATGAAACAAATTTTTATCATTTGTGGTGTAATTATACAATAATATGAATGTTAAACTCCATAATTCACCTAAATGTAATAATTCTAAACATAATGCCAGAAACAGTAAAAATAAAATCATTTAATTTCAATGTTTTGATAATCTAATGATTTGGTTTTTAGATATAAACAGTGAACCGATCATAAAAAAATCCTCTATTTCAAATTTCAATGAAAATGCCAATTTAGATTGATGCATTTACAAAACAAATAAAATTTTATTGAATTCTATTTTAAAAATATTTTTTTTTTATGTTGTAAATGAATGGTATAGATTTCTTACGCATACTTGGTGCAATTTTTCCTACTAAATTTGCTTTTATATTTACAAGCAATCTTGTGAACCATTTAAATTAAAACTAATGAAGCAACTNCTTACGAAAGATGCAACATAGGCCTAATAAAAACAAAAAAAAAACACTTCTTTTCAAAAATTCTAATAATAAAATATTTAAGATAAAATTTAAAATTTTGGATTAAAATATTCCAATTTTAAAATAAACAATTTCCTTATACATTTACTTTCCTACATGACTTTGTGCCAGTTTTACAATGGGATTGCATTGCATGGACATTACCCAAATCATAGCTAATAGGGCCTCCATAATTAAATCAATTACAAAATTAACTGCATCATTCATCATATTTCGGGGAGGAGTCCCCATGGTCTCTCAATCAACTAAGCCAAGCATAAACTTTTTACATAGGAGGTTGTCTGGAACGACTAGGGTGTTAGAGGCTCCCCCAATCGAGATGAGGGAGTATGTTCTTTGCGAGGTGATTCCAGCTATGTAGCTGGACCCCTCTCCTCTTCTTCTTTCCAGTGGCATCTTTGTCATTGAATTGATGAGTATAAGTCGTTCATTTACCTATTCCACCCCTTAGAGAGTGATATGAAATTAGAGGTATCTTTCCTCTAGTCTTAAGGCTACATGGATTCTCTTGGACGATGCAATTCATGAATTGTTGATAAGAGATCCCTGGTCTGGTTGGGTCTACTACCTTCACTATGAGGTTGACTTAGAGCCTTCATAGCTTGGGTTGAAGGATCTATGGTATGCTGACCTGGCTATCTCTACCTGCTTAGGGATTCATCCTCTTCCTCTTGACACCTTTTTTGAGCCCTGTCATGCTTTTATAACAATCATTGATATCTTCTCGTGGTCCTAGTGTGTCTAGGCGTCGCNGCTATCTCTACCTGCTTAGGGATTCATCCTCTTCCTCTTGACACCTTTTTTGAGCCCTGTCATGCTTTTATACCAATCATTGATATCTTCTCGTGGTCCCAGTGTGTCTAGGCGTCGTCGTTCATAGTGGTTACAGTGATTCATCCTCTACCCTATGTCCCGGTGTAGGCACCTAAGCATCATGATTTTTCTGCTTGAGATGATTCAAATTCTTTAGTATTCCAAATAACTAGTTCAAAAATTACGTAAGCAAGACTCTTCTTATCAAGAGTATTCTTGGCATCCCTTGGATGCAANCTAAGCATCATGATTTTTCTGCTTGAGATGATTCAAATTCTTTAGTATTCCAAATAACTAGTTCAAAAATTAAGTAAGCAAGACTCTTCTTATCAAGAGTATTCTTGGCATCCCTTGGATGCACTTAACCAAATGAATACATTTTTTTTGGAAGCTGCACTTGACCCGGAACAAGCACATGTTGGCATCAATTTTTGATCTCACAATTGTAGGGTGTCCACATGTATGACTCAAGATGGTCTACGGTTCATTTGTAGCATCCGGTAGCTCAAGACACCCACCTGGAACTTTCTAGCCCTTATTCGGGCAAGGAGCTAGGGTTGGAGACAATCTAGCCTTAACTGGGAGAAACTGTCATTGCAAAGGTTCATTCAGAACACGAGACACATTTAGGGCTTATTCTACTATTTGGAAATCACGGTACACCCATTTGGTGCATTTCGTGGCCAAATGAAGTCACGTAGTCCTCCTACGCACGTTTTGGGAAAGTTAGGTTTTGGGACACCCTACTCGAGCCATAACTTAGGACGACCGTTGGCATCACTTTCCTTGGTAATTTTTTGTTTGAAATTCTCAATTCTAGAGTTTTGGGGCCACATTTCACTATATGGAGTCTCACATAACTTACGGATAAAGGAAATCTTTCATTGGGCACTTCGGCGAAAATCATGGTTTGGGGGTTAGACCGATGCTTAGGCACCGACTCCAAACGCCTAGGCTCCCAATATGCTTTCCTGTACATCTACCCCCAAGCCATTGGAAGTCTAGTGCAAGTCTCTAAGCGCCTGGACACCAATCTATTAGTGTCTGAGCACCAGTGTTTGAGCGCTTGGGCACCAGACTGGGCACTTAGGCTCTAATTTCGGGCACCTAGGCTCCTAAAAACACCAAAAAACCAGCCACTTTCTTAGAGCTTGGTATTCAGGTGCCACTTTGGTGGCGCCCTAGGCACCCGTCACTTATGGGGTGATGGAAAATAGGCATTTTTACCCCATTTTAACCCCAAAGGCCGATGGAATCACAAAGGTTCATGATGATGAACCTCGGGATGGGAGAGATGGTGTATAATCTCCGTTTTGCCCTCCCTTTAGAAGCTTCCTCCTACTTGTTTTGAGATATTTTCAATCATTTTGCCAGGTCAAGCTACGTAAATCATGGGAAAAACCTCATTCCCCTCTCCATCGATGGCCATCTATCCAGTCAGTCCCTCTCCCTCTCAGTCTCCCTCTCCTTCTTTATTTGCGGGCTAAATGAGCTCAGTGAGGCTCTAGGAAAAGCTGTACGAAAGCATTCAAGGATCCTCAAGAGAGGCCCCTTTGGAGATAGTGAGGGAGGACGAGTCGTTCCTCCTCTCCTTCATCTTCTTCCTCTTTATCTTCTCCCCTTCCTCATTTCCATTTTTGTCAACATTTTATGAGGGTGTGAGGAGGCTTTCTAGAGGAGGGGCTCGGCTAGCAAGGCGCCTACTCTCCTACGCTGAAGGAGAGCTTCATCCTAGCTAGGGAATGGATTGCTAGAAGATTGTCGGAGCACCATCAGAGCATCATCGTAATGTGGGCTTCTCTCCTATCATTGGGAGAGCTTCCTCCTACATGAAGAAATACGTCTGCAATCTTCACGGTGGAGAGACTAGCATTAGCCTAAGGGATTTCTTACCTTGCTTCTCTATGGGATCGATACTGGGGTTTTAAAAGAAAACTCTATATTACTTGAAACGATACATATATTTGCGTAGTACTCTGAGTGTGTAAACTATCAATAAAAAATTCTAAAATTTATAACATATCAATTTTGTACATTAGCCGCTAAGTATAAATTGGGTCAAGTTTTTTGTCATCTTTTGGAAGCTAAATTATTATGTAATTGTGGGTCGGGTCAAGTTTTTGACGCCGTTATCAGGGAAGCTACGGTAAGAACTTTTGGAGAATTTTAGTTGAACCTCTAAGACTTATGTTTAGAAATTATAATATTATTATATAGTGTGTTTAATTATTGTGTGTTCATTTTATAAGAAAACCTAAAAATAATAAAAATATTTTTGATATCTGTCATATTATTTAAATTTTTAGATTTGTATGCGTAGTTTAAGAGCTGCAGACCTTAGATTATACGACGCAGATCTGGAGAAAACTTTTAGGAGGATTAAGTGTCAGAAAAGTTGACATGAATTTAATGTGAAAATGGCAAATTGATAATATAATGAGTATTCTGATTTGGATTATAATACTAGTAGCTTCAAAAGAGTAAACGTCAAGAAGGTAGCAAATTTTCATGAAGATAAGCTTACTACTTTAACTTCTCAGGTTGCAGATATTGCGAAGAAATTTGATCAAATATGTAAAAAGTTATCCTCAAGGGCCTCCAAATATTGAGAAATTTTTTTTTGGACAATTGAACATGACAAACTATTTTGAAACTAGCAATGAGATATACAATCCTTATTCTGATTATTACAATTCAGATTGAGAAAATCATTAGAACTTTAACTGGAATAATAATTTTGGCGGAGAAAACCAATTTTTGGAAGATAATCACTTTAATCAGACATATAATTGGAACAACGAAGACAATTTTAATGTTAGAGTTTCTTTTCCTCATAATTTTTACTTCAACCCACAGATTGAGGAGAAGAATTTATTAGAAGAGATTGTTTTTCAAATGGGGAGTCAACTAGAAAGTCAAGGGGCTGCAATAAAGAACATAGAAAACCAATTAGGGCGGATTATTAATTCAATTAATAGTTATTTTTCAAAGATTTTACTTAGTGACCCTGAGATAAACATTGAGGAGAGAAATAATGGGCAAGATAAAGCTATTCAACTTAGAAGCAAAAGAGAATTGGAGGATATGGTTCAAGTAAACGTTGAGTTGAGAAAAGAGGAAAAGGAGATTGAAAGACCAATGGAAGAAATTCCTAAGGAATTAGAAAAACCTATTTTGTCAACTAAGATAGATATAAAAAAAACCACCTCCACCTTATCTTCAGCCCCAAGGGGAAGAATTAGAAGATAACTTGAGACATAAAAGTAATGTAGCATAATTTAATCCTGAATCTGAATTATATAAAGACAATCTGATCCAAAATTTAGGAGATCTTGAATTTATATATATATATATATATATATCCATTTCTTTTAAATTGTAAGGATGAAATTAATATGAAAATTGAGAAAATCTTTGGAAGAATATTAGATCTAGAAAGAAACATGAAAAATAATTTTAATCAATCTAAAAAGAAAGAGTTAGCTAAAAAACTGAAATTTGAGGATTTTGTAGGAATCCCAGGATCTGAAAAAGATTGGTCAATTGATCAGGATTACTTAAATGAAATTTTCATTTAGGAGGAACCCTTTGTCGGACTGGCGATGTTAAATCAAGTGTTTTATGCGAGACAATTCATAGTTATCAGTGTGGTTTGATTTAGTATGCTTGAATCATGATTGTTAGTGTTGTATTGTGTTTGTTTTAGTGTGGATCAATCAACTTGATTGATGATTAGTGATGTTTGGATTGCTAGTGGTTTAATTTGATTAGTGATTGTTGTTATGATGAGTTTATGAAGTGATATTGAGTCTTACATGATTAAGATTGCACAAAATATTATTTTATTGATGAAAATGAGGAGGGGACAAAAGAATTTTGACATTTGGAAATTTTAGTTTGGCGTTATGGCGCCAGATTTGGTGTCATAACGCCACAGTTTGAATAACTCCCTTAAACCGCCCAAAATTCAGTTTTTCTACCTTCTTCTTTCTTATTCTTTATAAAACTGTCTAGAACGAGAATAAAGGCTTCCCTTCACAATTCTAAACATTTTAGAGAGAATAGAGAGTAGAAAATTCATACTTAGAGAGCAATGGAGAGTAGTAATAATGGAAGGTTTGAAGATAAGAAGATGATAAATAAAGATGCTCAGACTTACTCCAATGGATTTCTTGAACTAAGTTTGGAGCAGATTAAGGATAAACTTTGAAATATTGAAGAGGTGTTATCTCATCTCCATGAAAAGTTAAGTGACATATACCACTAGTACGAGCACTTGGAGTGGCAATTGAAACTCCAATGTAACCACATGTCAAGTTTCCAAGATTACCAAGTGAGTATGTATAGCAAAAACAAATAGATTGATGATAAGGTTGCTCAAGATTTTTCTCGTGCTTCGTTCTACCATCTCTTTGATCGTACTTATTTGGATGGTGACAAGGTTGCAAACAACATTGAGCATAATTATTCTTAAGCGTTTGATTATGTAAAAATCTATTAATATTGAGTTTTTATGTGTGATGCGTTGGGTTCGTTATTATAATGGCTCTAGCACTTCTGAATGTTTGTCTATGTTTGTATTGGCATCTAATTAAGTCTATGTTGTATTGTTTGTATTAAACTTATTATTAATATAAGAACAAAAGTTCTATTCTGGTGTGAAAAGTTGGTCTTATGTGATTAAATTGAAGTTGCGCACTTAAATTTTGGAATGATGGCGAACTCAATAACTTTTAAAATGGCCATTAAAACAAGACTATTAGAGTATGAAAATCTCAGTTTTGCTTTGCTCTTTCAAAATATACAAAAATTTCCAAAATCTTAATATGTTTAAATGGCGCAATAGGGCCAATATCGGGCACTATAGTGCCACTCATGAAGAAAGCATGGCGTCATAGCACCACTACTTGGCGCTATAGCGCCAGACCGACCCAAAACTCGTTTTTAGCGCCAAATTGTCGGTTTTCACCATTTTTTCACCTTGTTTCGTCTTCTCCCTCCCCATATCTCACAACTTGCTCCCATAGGGCTTGAATTTGTGCTTAATTGGCTTGGAGTTAGGACTTCAAACTCTAGATTTAACCTTCTTTGGGTATGATCTTCATCTTGGCTTTGAAAATTTTTTATTTCATCTTCAATTTCTTCCACATTGTGGTTAGGCCGAAAATCTTAAAATTTGATGAAAATAGTGAGAAATCCATGGTTGAATGATTATTTGGCTTAGAATGTGTTTTTGGTAGCCTTATGAAGTTGCATTTGAGATTTATTGGAATTCCTTACATGACTCCTAAAATGAAGAGGGGTGGAGGACAACCTAATTTCTATAGCGAGAAATTCTCTAGTTCAAAAGATCAGGACAGACATGGAGATTTGCAATTTAAGAAATTGATTACATAATGAAATTTTCTTCGTCCTGGGGGAACTATTTAATATCTGATTGTTGAACGACAGTGGGAGAACTTTTGTTATTTCACTGTCATTGTTGTGATTTCTGTGGTTCGTAACTTTTATGCAAACCTTCCTGATGAATCTGATGATTTGGCTTATGTTAGAGGGTAACATGTGCATATCAGCCCTATTTATTAATCATATTTACAAGTTGTATAGTGTTTCTACTTGCTTTTATTCAGAGTTTAATCCTTCTCATGCTGAACTCGATGAGATTATGGGGTTTTTTTGACTGATGGAAATGGTGTTTCGAAGATAAAGAATTGACGCCGTGTAAACTTTTCTTTTTCAAAGCTTAACATTCATTCGCATGTTTGGCATTACTTAATTTCTGGTAGATTGCTTCCAACTAATCATTTTAGTGAGGTAACTTGAGAAAGAGCCACTTTGAACAATTGCATTCAAATGAAGAAACTTATTGATATTGGCTCTATCATTGACAAGAATATAATCATTTCTTCTAGAGGAGGAACTACTGGAGGTATGAGTTACCTTTCTCTTATTTCCACCATGTGCATTCAATCTGAAGTTAAATATGAGACATGGGAGGAAAATTTACCACCCCATAAGCCACTTGGAAAAAAAATTTAGAAATTTATGGAAAACATACTGGTATAATTTCTAGAAGTGGAGGTTATGATATTCCTTCTACATCAAGCTATAGACCTTCCACTTCTGGTACTACTTCACTGGATACTGTAATGGAGCAATTATTTATACAACAAGGAGATATTTTGTAATTACAGAATCAGGTGAAAAGCTTAGAAGCTCACTTGTACCATAATGATGAATATATGCAGAGAAGAGCTATTTTTGATATTTCTTATCATGAGGCTATGGTGAAATTCATGAGGGGGGATCATTCCTTAGAATTTTCTACTTGCCCAGTTTTACATCATATGGGACTAGCAAGATGGAGGACCTAGATTTGGATGATGATGAGGAGGAGGAGGAAGATGAATAGGTTGTTGTTTTTCTTTTATTTTAGTTCGTATAGTTGGATTTTTGGTTGTTAGTTATTTGTTCTACTTTTTTTGGAATGTTATATTTGTACTTTCTTTAATACTTTGGAAGTACTTTTGTATTGAATTGTTATGTTGCACCTTTTTGTTCTGTCGTTTACTATTTATTTTTTGCTCCAATTTATATTATTGGTGTGCTAGAGCAGTCTTTTACTTGTGCTTTTATTATTATACATGCTAATTTTAGGTTTATTACTGCTCAACTCCTGTTTAGAACTTTAAAAAACTTCTCTTTCTTCATGCTTAATATGAATTGTACTGTTTTAAATTAATTAGAAATTTAAGTTTGGGGGAAGAGAGGAAAACTTTTTGAAACCGAACATTATTTGTCCTCAATAAACTATATTTAACAAAACTTGTGGTATGTTATGCTAACTTTAAATAACTATATTTTTTATTTTATAAATGTTATAGAAAACTTAAGTAAAAANGTTTGGGGGAAGAGAGGAAAACTTTTTGAAACCGAACATTATTTGTCCTCAATAAACTATATTTAACAAAACCTGTGGTATGTTAGGCTAACTTTAAATAACTATATTTTTTATTTTATAAATGTTATAGAAAACTTAAGTAAAATTTTTTGTTAATAAAGGTTAGTTCTAGAATTAAGATATTTAGTACAATAGTATAAGATTATGCTTTTATTTTTTAAAGTAAAGAAAATTGCATTTTTTTGAAATATTAAGGATCTTAGAATTTGTTTCACTTAAGAAGAAGAATTGAGACTTTATGAAAAATCTTTTTCAAAGCTAATACACATTTATCAAGTAAGGAAATGTGGGAAGTTTTTTACCTTAAGAAGAGGATGGTAAAGTTAAAAATTATTAAAGGCTATTCAGATAAAGTAATCCTCACATGACATGAAAAGAAAAATAAATGATTGAAAATGATCCTGAAAGAAAAAGAGAAGATAAATTAAAAAAGAAAGAAAAGCAAAAAAAGGANATGGTAAAGTTAAAAATTATTAAAGGCTATTCAGATAAAGTAATCCTCACATGACATGAAAAGAAAAATAAAGGATTGAAAATGATCCTAAAAGAAAAAGAGAAGATCAATTAAAAAAGAAAGAAAAGCAAAAAAAGAAAAAAAAATATGTGAGGAGAAACTTGAGGAGATGTCTGATAAAAAATTAGCTTTACTTGGATCATCTTAAGAAAATATACTTAATTTACATTTCTGAACTTATTTTTGAAGTATTGGCATTCTTACTAATAGAGTTCTCACGAAATTTTTTTTATTGTAATTCTTCTAAGCATCCTTAGTATGACAAATTACAGTTATTCTTGAAATGAATAGGAAATCAAAACTCTTAGACTTAACTACTATATATTCTTACATTTTTAATTAAACTTGAGTTATCGAAATTTTTTCTAAAGTTTCACTATTGCATTTATAGAACAAAAACTTTAAAAATCTATAAGTAAAACTCACNAAATTAGCTTTACTTGGATCATCTTAAGAAAATATACTTAATTTACATTTCTGAACTTATTTTTGAAGTATTAGCATTCTTACTAATAGAGTTCTCACGAAATTTTTTTTATTGTAATTCTTCTAAGCATCCTTAGTATGACAAATTACAGTTATTCTTGAAATGAATAGGAAATCAAAACTCTTAGACTTAACTACTATATATTCTTACATTTTTAATTAAACTTGAGTTATCGAAATTTTTTCTAAAGTTTCACTATTGCATTTATAGAACAAAAACTTTAAAAATCTATAAGTAAAACTCACTACCATAAGGGATAATTTTTTATATAGTAAAAGGAGTTACTTAAAGACAAGTAATGTTTAAGTTTGAAAGAATTGATCCACCTAAAAATTCTTTTTTTAACGCACTTTTCATGCTCATTTTATGCATATTTTTTATAATATCGCGCTTTAAAAGAATATGTTTTGCATGTTTTTGGCTTCAGGTACATAAAATGGACATTTAGAGAAAATGAGGATAAAATGGAGCAAAAATGGAAGATTTTGTTTGGCGCCATAGAGCCACCCTTGATGCCATAACACCAGGTATCGAGCCGGCTGAGCACTATAACATCCTAAACCAGCACATAACACTAATAACCAACTTTTTAGAATAACCATTGAATTTGGCTGAATTTTGAAGGGGTGCTTGAAGTGACCCTAATGATTTTTAGTTATCTATTAATAGAGTCAAATTTTGGATGAAAATGGAGTCTTTTTGGGGGTGTGTTGGAGAAGACTTCTTGAAGGTTTTAGTGTGTGTGTGTGTGTGTGAGTGAGTGAGAGTCTTTGTTTTGTGTAAGAGTTTGGAGATTGCTTCAAGTAAACTTCAGGATTTGCTTTGGGAGAGGACATAAATATAAGTATCTTGTATTTGTGTTTAAATTTTTATTGTAAAACTTGACTTTCAATACAAAACATGTGTTTTTTGTTTTATCTTTATGAATTCTGAGTAGTTCCTTTTCTTTCTCCTTGCATTTTGGAATTAATCTCGTGGGATGAGAATGATTTAAAGATTTTTTTTTATTTTAAAAAATTGTGATGGTATTTTCACNTGTGTTTTTTGTTTTATCTTTATGAATTCTGAGTAGTTCCTTTTCTTTCTCCTTGCATTTTGGAATTAATCTTGTGGGATGAGAATGATTTAAAAATTTTTTTTATTTTAAAAAATTGTGATGGTATTTTCATNGGTGAAATTCATGAGGGGGGATCATTCCTTAGAATTTTCTACTTGCCCAGTTTTACATCATATGGGACTAGCGAGATGGAGGACCTAGATTTGGATGATGATNACGTAGAATTGATGTTTCTTGGGTGATAGACTAGATTCTTTTACCAATTCAGTTTTGATTTTGGATCGTAAGGGTCTTTAGTAGATTCTATAGAGATGACACAGTGGGTAATCTTGAAGTGAGAGGCTATAATCTACTCAGCACTACTACACAAGCTGGTGAAAAACTCTAGGTTAGTCAATGTTCTTTGCTAGCACTGAGAGGGGGTAAAAAATAGGTATGCTCCTATTTGTCACACTAACACATTTGATTTTTAAACATTCTATTTCTACACTAATTATGATATCATCATAAAAGGGAAAGGAATTTTAATTATTTAAGATCTTTCCAAAATCTTACCAATATTAATTGATTTGGTTTTTATTTAATTTAGTTAATTATAATTTTAGTGTAAATTAGTGAATTCAGGATAACCAAATTTTTCAAAAATTTTATACTAGGGTCTGATACTATTTGATTAGAATTAACCTAAGGGATTTCTTACCTCGCTTCTTTGTGCGATTGATACTGATATTTTTAAAGAAAGCGTTATATTACTTGAAACAATATTTATGCTTGCGTAGTACCCCCTAGTGTATAAACTATTAATAAAAATTCTAAATTTTATAACATATTAATTTTGCACACTAGCCGCTAAATATAAATTGGGTCAAGTTTTTTCCATCTTTTGCAAGCTAAATTGCTTCGTAATTGCGGGTCGGGTCAAAGAGTCTCCAAAATTCAGCTAGTTCATTCCTTGGAATCGCCACCTCGGCTCAGAGAGTCTCCATGCTCGCTACCTTGGCTTGGAGAGCTTCCATATCAGCAACCTTGGCTCAGGATCCTCCAAATCTGTGACTTGGGCTCGGAAAGCCTCCATTTTTATGATTTGGACTTGAAGTGCCTCCATGTCTGCGCACACCACTACATATTCCTCCCACAAGTCCGATACGATGGTCTCTCATTGAAGATTAATTGCATGAGAAAATGAGTCCACAGTCTCATTTATATGGTGAACTAATGGCTCTTGAAACTCCCTTTGAGTGTCAGTCTCCCTCTCCGGGTCGGTTGAAAGAGGTGTCAGGATCAAGCNCTCCCACAAGTCCGATACGATGGTCTCTCATTGAAGATTAATTGCATGAGAAAATGAGTCCACAGTCTCATTCATATGGTGAACTAATGGCTCTTGAAACTCCCTTTGAGTGTCAGTCTCCCTCTCCGGATCGGTTGAAAGAGGTGTCAGGATCAAGTGAGGCAGAAGAGTGGATACCCCCTTAGCTGCAACTTGTGTAGAAGGATCGGCCGACTTCTTTATTCGGTTTGGCGCGCCATCTCTATATGTTAGAAATCAATGATGCCCACTATTTCCCTTGCACTAATTAGGTCTGTGTTACAACGATAAAATGGAAGAACGAATAAAAAAAGAAAGGTTGTCNATTCGGTTTGGCGCGCCATCTCTATATGTTAGAAATCAATGATGCCCACTATTTCCCTTGCACTAATTAGGTTTGTGTTACAACGATAAAATGGAAGAACGAATAAAAAAAGAAAGGTTGTTACCCATCATGCACTCTATTTCAGATGTATGGAAGCTCTCTACGGTGAGAAGAGATGTACCACCGTGGAGATTCCTTTTTGTCAATTGCGGATGAGGAACATCTTCTGCTGGCAGAGCTTCACTTCGCATAGCCTCGTCAGCTAAACAACGTAGTGGTTCTTCTGCCCTAAAAGAAGCATCACCTTAAGCGCTCTTCGAAGCTGGAGGCTAAAGCAAAGTAAAGTTTGCTGATGGAACTTGCATAACTGTCCCGGAAGGTTACCCCTCTTAAAACGATAGTTTGGTCGGAAGCTAACAAAGCAGCGCAGCGTCCAATAACTGTTCGCCTTTCCGACCCATACCACAGTAAGTGGTGTTGAATCAGACGATTCACCAACCTCTTTCATACAATGCATTTTTGTGGTTGGTTGTTTGACTGGTTTTATCGCCTCAGCCATTCTTTTTCTGCCTCTTGTTTTCTTCTCATCGCCCTTTCTCTTCTCAGTCAGTCACACCTCTTCGCCCACCTTTTTCTCAGTGAGTGGATAAGAATTGTCAGAANCGAACACGAGCAAACAAATCGAGCACATAAAAAAGTATTCGTGTTTGGCTCATTAACTTAGCGAACGAATCGAACACAAGTTTCTTAACGCGCCGAGTACGAGTTGTTTGCGAACAACGAGCCATTTTGACAGCCGTATCTCCAGACAATAATGAGTTGTTCTTTCTAAACACATACCTTGTATATGCCACATATTCACATTATAAGACTTATATATCATTGAATAATAATAATAAATTCAAAACATCCACTTAAATTTTACTTAATTTCATTACTNTTTGCGAACAACGAGCCATTTTGACAGCCGTATCTCCAGACAATAATGAGTTGTTCTTTCTAAACACATACCATGTATATGCCACATATTCACATTATAAGACTTATATATCATTAAATAATAATAATAAACTCAAAACATCCACTTAAATTTTACTTAATTTCATTACTTTTTTGTCCTATTATATGATAACTTCATTTAGGATAATAATGACAAACTTGAATTTATTCTAAAATTGCATAAAAAAATCCATATTCATGAATTAATCTTTGCATCTTCTAAAATACAAACAAAATAAAAATAAAATAAAATAAAATAAATAACGTAATCTTATGGAATCATAAAAAATATTGACTTTAGAAGAATTTCTTAAATAAACAATGCCATCAAACGTCCATTTTATTTTAAAAAAAAAAAGATTTAAAAGATTAGTGGTAATCTTATGGAATCACGACTCTACTGTCAGTTAATCCAGCAAGTCTNTAAAATAAAATAAATAACGTAATCTTATGGAATCATAAAAAATATTGACTTTAGAAGAATTTCTTAAATAAAAAATGCCATCAAACGTCCATTTTATTTATAAAAAATAAAAAGATTTAAAAGAATAGTGGTAATCTTATGGAATCACGACTCTACCGTCAGTTAATCCAGCAAGTCTTTTTTTATTTATGCTATTTTTCACTACTATGAATATATCTATGATACATTTTTTATATTTTATTATTATATATTTTTTTAAATATTCACTAGGGCTGTGAATTTAGCTCGAAAATCATTAATATTGAGACCAGATTGAAATATAAGAGCCGAGCTACGAGTTAAAATTTTGGATCAAATTTTTTTTAAGCCGATTTTGAGTTGATCCTAACTCNCACTACTATGAATATATCTATGATACATTTTTTATATTTTATTATTATATATTTTTTTAAATATTCACTAGGACTGTGAATTTAGCTCGAAAATCATTAATATTGAGACCAGATTGAAATATAAGAGCCGAGCTAGAGTTAAAATTTTGGATCGAATTTTTTTTAAGCCGATTTTGAGTTGATCCTAACTCTGTCTCGAAATCAGATCGCTAACATGTTAGTGTTGTGAAGATAGCGAGTTCAGCTGGAATATTGTTAATTACTTGGAAGTTGATTGGAATTTCAGGTTTAATTGACGTAAGATCAAAATAGACTAGCTAAGTTATGAGCTAAAATTTTGAATTGATTTTTTTTCGAATTGATATCCAGTCGATCTTACTGGCTAGAAATCAGATCTTTAATAGTCCTAATATTGGAACAAATATTACGTCCGGAGTCCAATGAAATCACGTCACGTGGAGGTGACAGAAAAAAAAAAATCGTTTTAGCACAGAGGAATATTCCCCCCGAGTTATTCCACATTATTCAGGTGTTATTGTTGCGGTATTCATGTGTTATTGTGTTCTATGAATATTCTTGGTGTTATAATAACACAATAACACATCAATATCATTACAATAACACCTGAATAATGCAAAATAACACTGGAACGGGAGGAATATTCTCTTGAGTTACCGGGCCGGATCACTAGAAAACGAGTTTTTTTTTTCTCTCAGCTTCACATGGAGGTGATTTATTGAACTCCGGACGTAGAGATACGTCAGGAGTCCGGAGTCCCGAGCACGGAGTAATAATTTTTTCTAATATTGGGCAAAACCCATAATTTTATTAAAAAAAAAAAAGGTTTCAAAGACAACTAAAAATGGACGGAGAATGAACGAACACGCCGCGCACGACTCATCCTCCTAAACTCACCCAAAAAAACAAAAAAAAAAAAAATA
>JXCR01061709.1:0-10985 GCA_002079205.1 Phalaenopsis hybrid cultivar | reverse complement strand
CCTTTTTTTTTAGAAAAAGGGGCACGAAAATCAAAGTAGTATAATTTATATTGATATTTATTACTGATTATATAAACATTCATGTTACGTAATTCATTTATTCTTATGATTGTTGTCACTTTCAAAGAAGTAAAAGAATCGATGAGCTAATTATGTACATCAGAACTGCGTCTGCACGAATCTCGAAAGGAAATGATAGTAAACACAAAGAACATTGATAAACGATTGTTCATCGTATGATCGACCCGTCTCAAAAGCCGACCGAACGAAGAGAAGGCAAGAAATCGCCCGATCGCATTAGCACATGCTATCCAACAACTATTATCATGAAGATCAGCAGTCATTAAGAATGAAGTTCCTCAATATAGACACATAAACCAAAAGTAAGATGCTTAGTAAATTATGTTGATTCACCCTTTACCTGATAAAATAATCCTACCCGAGGACAACATATCTTTACAATCAGACTCCTTGAAATGGGCAATCAAAGATCATTAAAGTCAACCGAAGGATGCTCAGTCAGCTGAATTAATCCTGGCAATCAAATTGGGTAGTTATGAATTTAAAGTAGTGTCTAAGGCGTTTAGCAAAATAGAGCGATGCCAACAACGGTTAAAGAGACAAAATAAATGATATTCAGTTACAAATATGTTAATGTAATGACTCATTAATTATGATAACGTTCCCTTTTAAATGAGCACTATTAGGTAATTTGCGAGAAGACACATATGATTTATAAGAAAGGGCACTCGGGACAGAATTCTGACAAAAAAAGGAGAGATTATCTAAATCTTTTTTCTTTCTTCCTTCACTCGACTAATGCTATACTCCCTGCGTGTTATGCACAAAACAATTTAGGATCCAACATTGTAAAATATCAAATCATTCATCTTCAAGCATTCTAGAACATCCTCATAAATTTCATTTAATGTTAATATGTTATGTGACATTCACTCAATCATATAAAAGTTAAATAAGTAATTATTTTACATAATTAAATCAACATACTTATATCATTTTGTGCAATTTGTTTGAGTTGATGCTTATGAGTCATAGGTCTTGGATGACTCAGAGTTTATAGCCATCTACACCTTTCATCACGTGGATCGTGTGGCCCACAGATAAGTAATTTTCTCATTTAGTTTAATGAACATATTAGGTCATTATATATATATATTTTGAGCCAAAACGATCCGAACACGAGCAAACAAATCGAGCACATAAAAAAGTATTCGTGTTTGGCTCGTTAACTTAGCGAACGAATCGAACACAAGTTTCTTAACGCGCCGAGTACGAGTTGTTTGCGAACAACGAGCCATTTTGACAGCCGTATCTCCAGACAATAATGAGTTGTTCTTTCTAAACACATACCATGTATATGCCACATATTCACATTATAAGACTTATATATCATTAAATAATAATAATAAACTCAAAACATCCACTTAAATTTTACTTAATTTCATTACTTTTTTGTCCTATTATATGATAACTTCATTTAGGATAATAATGACAAACTTGAATTTATTCTAAAATTGCATAAAAAAATCCATATTCATGAATTAATCTTTGCATCTTCTAAAATACAAACAAAATAAAAATAAAATAAAATAAAATAAATAACGTAATCTTATGGAATCATAAAAAATATTGACTTTAGAAGAATTTCTTAAATAAACAATGCCATCAAACGTCCATTTTATTTATAAAAAATAAAAAGATTTAAAAGAATAGTGGTAATCTTATGGAATCACGACTCTACCGTCAGTTAATCCAGCAAGTCTTTTTTTATTTATGCTATTTTTCACTACTATGAATATATCTATGATACATTTTTTATATTTTATTATTATATATTTTTTTAAATATTCACTAGGGCTGTGAATTTAGCTCGAAAATCATTAATATTGAGACCAGATTGAAATATAAGAGCCGAGCTACGAGTTAAAATTTTGGATCAAATTTTTTTTAAGCCGATTTTGAGTTGATCCTAACTCGTCTCGAAATCAGATCGCTAACATGTTAGTGTTGTGAAGATAGCGAGTTCAGCTGGAATATTGTTAATTACTTGGAAATTGATTGGAATTTCAGGTCTAATTGACATAAGATCAAAATAGACTAGCTAAGTTATGAGCTAAAATTATGAATTGATTTTTTTTCGAATTGATTTCCAGTCGATCTTACTGGCTAGAAATCAGATCTTTAATAGCCCTAATATTGGAACAAATATTACGTCCGGAGTCCAATGAAATCACGTCACGTGGAGGTGACAAAAAAAAATCGTTTTAGCACAGATGAATATTCCCCCCGAGTTATTCAACATTATTCAGGTGTTATTGTTGTGGTATTCATGTACTATTGTGTTCTATGAATATTCTCGATGTTATAATAACACAATAACACATCAATATCATCACAATAACACCTGAATAATGCAAAATAACATTGAAACGGGAGGAATATTCCCCTGTGTTAGCGGGCCGGATCACTAGAAAACGAGTTTTTTTTCTCTCAGCTTCACATGGAGGTGATTTATTGAACTCCGGACGTAGAGATACGTCAGGAGTCCGGTGTCATAATTTTTGCTAATATTGGGCAAAACCCATAATTTTATTAAAAAAAAAAAGGTTTCAAAGACAACAAAAAATGGACGGAGAATGAACGAACACGCCGCGCACGACTCATCCTCCTAAACTCACCCAAAAAAAAAAAAAATACATTTTAATTTTCAATTCCCCAAAAATTAAAAAAAAATAAAATAAAAACCTCATCCACAAAGTAGCGTCGGCGCCACACTGACGGCCACAGGGCCCGACGAGCAGACGACTACCGGTCGTCGTCGTGCGTCGTCACCGCGTCCGAGAGGACGGCGCGATTAGGTGGTAGAAAGTAGCGGGGGGCAACCGGAAGACGCGGTGGTGGGCGCCAACGAGCTGCTCCTCGGCCGCGTGTAGCGTACGGCTGTGGGGCCCGCGAGTCACTAAAAAAGTGGGGCCCACGCGGGGAAGCGCCGACTGCGTTCATTTTCGGAGGCGGCTTCAATGGGCGGCGTTGATGTGGACACGTAGGACGAGTTCGGTCGGCGTCGGCCGTTTAGCGGCTTTCAAGTAGATGACGACGCAGCACTTGGCTTTCATAGATGTTTTTCGTTTAAATAATATTAAAATAATTTGTATAAATATACGCGTCGAGTCACATTGGGGCCACGTGGAGGCCGACGATTTGTTGGGAGGTGTGTGTTTTTACTGGGGATGTTGCAGGGATGAATGGCGTTTTGTTTGATTAAAAATTTTAAAATGGATTTGAATCAAATAATTTCGATTAATTTGGCAGGAGTTTTTTAAAAAATATATTTTGATTTTTGGTTTTTAAAATCTTAATATTCAGTTATTTTAGTTATCAGTTTGATTTTAATTTTAAATTTTAATAAAAAATAATAAAATTTAAATTTAAATTAAATGAAAAATTCATAAAATTAAACTAATAATAGACATATATGTTGGATTCCAGATTGTCTTTTGTGAACGTGCCTTAAGAGTTAGAATTGAGTGAAGGAAAAAGTAAAGTGAACCAAGTTACTGTAGAAAGAACCGGCGGAGTCCAAATGACATTCTCTCTTTGGTCGTCTTTTTATTTTTTATTTTGTAAGAACATATTTTGTACGATTACAGGAAGGAGGGAACAGTTGTGGAAACTATTCTTAATGCAATTGATACTTTGATTAATTGTATGGATTTCATTTCAAATATGTATTACAATTTGAATTTTGATTTAAAGATAATTGGTTGATTGATTAGCTAGAATGTGATCGACTGAGATGATCAATTGGGTGGTGATCATGCCTTGTGTTTGGTCGATCGAGGTGGTCAGTCGAACGATGGTGTCCTTTGCCAAAAAAAAGGTCGGACGTTCAATCGCGATTAGGGTTTTTTTATCTGCGCTTTGGTCGGTCGGGTAGTTGACATATAAGTCAATTTGTTCTTGTTAGGTGAACCGTGACTCACTTATCGTTTTGGCTCAAGTTTTACGGGGCTTACGTTTCGTCAACATGATCGATTCGTCGCCTCAGCAGGATACCTCTATTCGCAAGGTCTTATGCGGATCTTATCGTTGCATGTGTGAGGTATTCAATGAGACTTGCTAATATGATGAGTATTGTCTCGCCCTTGGCAGATCTTATCGCTACTAGGCGAGTGAACATCTCTAGAGCTTCAACCTATCCTGGGTTTAGAGGCTTGGCTTCACCGACTTGGCGGTGACTTGTCGGGTTATTGTTTACCCTTGGGGGAAGCCTTTTATTTTTGGTCGTTCGTTCTCCTTGAGATTCGTGCTTACAGCTCTAGTGTATACATATTAGTTCCCCGAATTTTCCTACTCCTTGGTGGCGACAACTGCGATAAGGATAGAGAAATCATCATCTTAATCGTGTCACAGAAGTTATCCTATTTCCATGTCTGGCTTGTCTTGTAAATAAGGCCATAAGTTGATTTGTTCGTCTTTTGCCAACATTTCCTGGGTTGTTGAGTAGACGTTATGTCGGGTGGCACAAGCAACAAGACGGTTAACCCAAGCCTACTGGCCTTGGAAAGGTATCCACCTGCTTCGACTCATGCCCAAAAAAAAGAAAAAGCTTGTTAGGAAAGAAAAAGGACAAGAGACGATCAGTCCTGAGTTGGATAACTAAGTTGCTTCTTCCAATAGACCTGAAAGACTGTCTCCATGGAGGCTCCAGAAAGTCGCGTGATCTGGTCTAAGCGAGGTCAGGGTTGTAGTTAACCCCATCGAACTCGTCTGGGGAAAAGTGTGTCAATGATTGTTGTAGCCTTGAGGGCAGAGGTTACGATTGACCTTTGTTGTTGTCTCAGGGAAAAGGGAGGAGGCACCATAGTGGGAGAGGAAGTTCGTCCCTTGACTGGATTCAAGCTTGAGTGGCTCATGGGTATGCAAGAAATTTATTTGGACTTTGGCTAGCACAGTAACTTAACCTTCCTTTTAAATACAAATGTGTCACTTAGGATGAAGGATGTTGAGGGTGGCGGCTGCCAAGAGATGTTGTCAACTCAGGTTCTATCACTACTCCAAAGTATTCTTTGGTTATCTTCGACACCATGTGGGCGTCTGACTCCTTTATTTGATGAACCAGAACATAAAGAGTCTTCAAGAGCACTATGTATCGATTGCACAGATCACTTTCCATAGGATGTCCGTCGCAAGGCTCTTGGTGGACGATGTTGGCCCTGATTTGGTGTTCTACCGAGATCAATTTAGGTACGGTCTCAAGTTGCTCCTATGGTCGGAGTTGAGGAGTACGTTTACTAAAGCACCAAAATGTTAAAAAAAATTATATGATAGACACAGTTAACTATCAGATTGAGTGTTTTGAAATTTGTGGTATTTATTTAAGATACCACTCAAAATTTATAAATACACCCCACTCTCCACAAATAGGGGAGAAACTTAGACTTAAAGAAGAAGAATCAAAGGACTTTCTAAGCTTTGAGGATTTCTGAGCTCCATCCATCTGTTCACCATCATCAAACTACCACTGCATGTCTCATATGGCCATTAAAACTATTACACCACTATCGTCATTAAACCATTGTCACATTTGAAACTCTTTCATTTTCACCATCTCTTGATCTCCATCACTACTAGATCATCATCGTTGGATCAATGATGCCACCATTTTCGACGTGTTACTGCCACCACCAAACTATCATTGCCACCAACATCATTGGATCACCGATGTCACTAGATCACTTTTTCTTCACTGCCATTGCTAGTCCTTTATTTTTTTTTATTTCTATTTTCAAATTGGATCAACCTCTCCATCGACAGCTGCCACGTATGGACCTTCATTGTTGATAAGCCATGTTCTTATTGCTACCACTAGATCACCAAAATCAATATCAATTCTACAATATTTTTTATCGCACTTAAACAAAGTGATCCTCGAAATACTGTGAAGCAAGAGATATTACACAGGCATACATGTCTATCAAGTAGTATACAAATTTTGAGTCTATATATCAATCCCACGATAAATGAGTTAATTTAAAAATAATCCAAATACTACTTTACTAATTCTGAGTTCGGTTCAAAATGTTTCAATGTTTTTTTATGCGTTCTTTAAAATTCATAAGTTAAAAAAACTACACTTAATGATTTTTGAATTTTTACTCTAGATAGAAAGCCTTTCTTGAAATGGATCACGAGAAATGTTAATTATTTTCCAGAAGTTCTATTCTAATGTAGTTGAAAATCATGGAAAAATACTCCCTACTCAATTTTGATGCATAAGAAACGTTAGAGTCTTATATTTTGGTCAAGTCTCCCTAACCCTACAATGTCTCTCTGGATTCGTCATTCTTCTGTGTAATTGTAATCTTCTAATGGCAATATTCATATTCCAACAAGAAACTGTGTGTTAATGTAATGGTTCTTCTAGCCTATGGTCAACAGTCCTAGATTACAATCCATTTTAACATTCTAGTGACCAATTTGAAAGTAGATTAAGCATTGAAAGGTAGCGCATCAACTTCTCTTTCAAAATTTTTAAGGAATTCATGTGAAAATAAATAACATTTTACAATGCTAATCTATTGGGAAAAAAAATTAGTTCTTTTACATTGATACAAAAAAAAAAAACTAAATTTCCTCCAAAGTGAAATCAAAATTTATAACGATAAAACAAAAATCACACATGGTTTGAATATTTTCTCGCTCTCGGCTGATCCTACCTTTTGCAATGTAAGACTTTCTTTACTTATTTTTGTAAACTAACACACATATATTTCCCTCAGCACTATCTTCGAATCTTTGAGTCCCTCCCCATTCCCATGCTCCTTCCTAAATGAAGATCAGGTAATTTTAACACTTCAGATTACTCAAACTGCCAAAAAATTGTCTTAAGTCGGTGGGGAGCATAACGACACTGATAAGGTGGCTCTTAGGCACTTGATGAAATCAAAACAGTGTTGGATAGAGCTTTTGGTTTTGTGGCATTGGATTGTCGAATTAGGGCTTCAAGTGATGTGGCATGGTGTAGGGTGGTGTTGAGGTGCTTAAGGTAGGTGCGACAACACTAAGGACATGACACTTGAATATTGTCTACTCTATTTTTTCACAAGAAGGAGATCATTGTTAAGTGTCATATTGGGGAGCTTAAATATGGCTTAGTCTAATTGATGCTCTCAAGTCCTCAAGTCCTTGATTTAGACCTGTATCTCGCAAAAAAATATTATATATACTCCACAAAAGTATGAAAATGATACATAAAATGAATTAATATACATATACACATATTACACATTTTTTACACATCAGAAAGTAAACTCAACAACTCGCATTCTTGTTTCGTGCTCGAAACATGCAATAAAAATATATGGTTGCTCTTTCTTAAAATAAAAAAAATATATATATAAAAAAATAAGNCATTTTCGGAGGCGGCTTCAATGGGCGGCGTTGATGTGGACACGTAGGACGAGTTCGGTCGGCGTCGGCCGTTTAGCGGCTTTCAAGTAGATGACGACGCAGCACTTGGCTTTCATAGATGTTTTTCGTTTAAATAATATTAAAATAATTTGTATAAATATACGCGTCGAGTCACATAGGGGCCACGTGGAGGCCGACGATTTGTTGGGAGGTGTGTGTTTTTACTGGGGATGTTGCAGGGATGAATGGCGTTTTGTTTGATTAAAAATTTTAAAATGGATTTGAATCAAATAATTTCGATTAATTTGGCAGGAGTTTTTTAAAAAATATATTTTGATTTTTGGTTTTTAAAATCTTAATATTCAGTTATTTTAGTTATCAGTTTGATTTTAATTTTAAANGAGGTGTGTGTTTTTACTGGGGATGTTGCAGGGATGAATGGCGTTTTGTTTGATTAAAAATTTTAAAATGGAATTGAATAAAATAATTTCGGTTAATTTGGCAGAAGTTTTTTAAAAAATATATTTTGATTTTTGGTTTTTAAAATCTTAATATTCAGTTATTTTAGTTATCAGTTTGATTTTAATTTTAATTTTTAATAAAAAATAATAAAATTTAAATTTAAATTAAATGAAAAATTCATAAAATTAAACTAATAATAGACATATATGTTGGATTCCAGATTGCCTTTTGTGAACATGCCTTAAGAGTTAGAATTGAGTGAAGGAAAACGTAAAGTGAACCAAGTTACTGTAGAAAGAACCGGCGGAGTCCAAATGACATTCTCTCTTTGGTCGTCTTTTTATTTCTTATTTTGTAAGAACATATTTTGTACGATTACAGAAAGGAGGGAACAGTTGTGGAAACTATTCTTAATGCAATTGATGCTTTGATTAATTGTATGGATTTCATTTCAAATATGTATTACAATTTGAATTTTGATTTAAAGATAATTGGTTGATTGATTAGCTAGAATGCGATCGACTGAGATGATCAATTGGGTGGTGATAATGCCTTGTGTTTGGTCGATCGAGGTGGTCGGTCGAACGATGGTGTCCTTTGCCAAAAAAAAGGTCGGACGTTCAATCGCGATTAGGGTTTTTTTATCTGCGCTTTGGTCGGTCGGGTAGTTGACATATAAGTCAATTTGTTCTTGTTAGGTGAACCGTGACTCACTTATCGTTTTGGCTCAAGTTTTACGGGGCTTACGTTTCGTCAACATGATCGATTCGTCGCCTCAGCAGGATACCTCTATTCGCAAGGTCTTATGCGGATCTTATCGTTGCATGTGTGAGGTATTCAATGAGACTTGCTAATATGATGAGTATTGTCTCGCCCTTGGCAGATCTTATCGCTACTAGGCGAGTGAACATCTCTAGAGCTTCAACCTATCCTGGGTTTAGAGGCTTGGCTTCACCGACTTGGCGGTGACTTGTCGGGTTATTGTTTACCCTTGGGGGAAGCCTTTTATTTTTGGTCGTTCGTTCTCCTTGAGATTCGTGCTTACAGCTCTAGTGTATACATATTAGTTCCCCGAATTTTCCTACTCCTTGGTGGCGACAACTGCGATAAGGATAGAGAAATCATCATCTTAATCGTGTCACAGAAGTTATCCTATTTCCATGTCTGGCTTGTCTTGTAAATAAGGCCATAAGTTGATTTGTTCGTCTTTTGCCAACATTTCCTGGGTTGTTGAGTAGACGTTATGTCGGGTGGCACAAGCAACAAGACGGTTAACCCAAGCCTACTGGCCTTGGAAAGGTATCCACCTGCTTCGACTCATGCCCAAAAAAAAGAAAAAGCTTGTTAGGAAAGAAAAAGGACAAGAGACGATCAGTCCTGAGTTGGATAACTAAGTTGCTTCTTCCAATAGACCTGAAAGACTGTCTCCATGGAGGCTCCAGAAAGTCGCGTGATCTGGTCTAAGCGAGGTCAGGGTTGTAGTTAACCCCATCGAACTCGTCTGGGGAAAAGTGTGTCAATGATTGTTGTAGCCTTGAGGGCAGAGGTTACGATTGACCTTTGTTGTTGTCTCAGGGAAAAGGGAGGAGGCACCATAGTGGGAGAGGAAGTTCGTCCCTTGACTGGATTCAAGCTTGAGTGGCTCATGGGTATGCAAGAAATTTATTTGGACTTTGGCTAGCACAGTAACTTAACCTTCCTTTTAAATACAAATGTGTCACTTAGGATGAAGGATGTTGAGGGTGGCGGCTGCCAAGAGATGTTGTCAACTCAGGTTCTATCACTACTCCAAAGTATTCTTTGGTTATCTTCGACACCATGTGGGCGTCTGACTCCTTTATTTGATGAACCAGAACATAAAGAGTCTTCAAGAGCACTATGTATCGATTGCACAGATCACTTTCCATAGGATGTCCGTCGCAAGGCTCTTGGTGGACGATGTTGGCCCTGATTTGGTGTTCTACCGAGATCAATTTAGGTACGGTCTCAAGTTGCTCCTATGGTCGGAGTTGAGGAGTACGTTTACTAAAGCACCAAAATGTTAAAAAAAATTATATGATAGACACAGTTAACTATCAGATTGAGTGTTTTGAAATTTGTGGTATTTATTTAAGATACCACTCAAAATTTATAAATACACCCCACTCTCCACAAATAGGGGAGAAACTTAGACTTAAAGAAGAAGAATCAAAGGACTTTCTAAGCTTTGAGGATTTCTGAGCTCCATCCATCTGTTCACCATCATCAAACTACCACTGCATGTCTCATATGGCCATTAAAACTATTACACCACTATCGTCATTAAACCATTGTCACATTTGAAACTCTTTCATTTTCACCATCTCTTGATCTCCATCACTACTAGATCATCATCGTTGGATCAATGATGCCACCATTTTCGACGTGTTACTGCCACCACCAAACTATCATTGCCACCAACATCATTGGATCACCGATGTCACTAGATCACTTTTTCTTCACTGCCATTGCTAGTCCTTTATTTTTTTTTATTTCTATTTTCAAATTGGATCAACCTCTCCATCGACAGCTGCCACGTATGGACCTTCATTGTTGATAAGCCATGTTCTTATTGCTACCACTAGATCACCAAAATCAATATCAATTCTACAATATTTTTTTATCGCACTTAAACAAAGTGATCCTCGAAATACTGTGAAGCATGAGATATTACACAGGCATACATGTCTATCAAGTAGTATACAAATTTTGAGTCTATATATCAATCCCACGATAAATGAGTTAATTTAAAAATAATCCAAATACTACTTTACTAATTCTGAGTTCGGTTCAAAATGTTTCAATGTTTTTTTATGCGTTCTTTAAAATTCATAAGTTAAAAAAAACTACACTTAATGATTTTTGAATTTTTACTCTAGATAGAAAGCCTTTCTTGAAATGGATCACGAGAAATGTTAATTATTTTCCAGAAGTTCTATTCTAATGTAGTTGAAAATCATGGAAAAATACTCCCTACTCAATTTTGATGCATAAGAAACGTTAGAGTCGTATATTTTGGTCAAGTCTCCCTAACCCTACAATGTCTCTCTGGATTCGTCATTCTTCTGTGT
>JXCR01061699.1:30803-51139 GCA_002079205.1 Phalaenopsis hybrid cultivar | reverse complement strand
ATATATATTTATATATTTATATATGATAACTGCATATAATATTTGAGCCTTCCCCATGAAAATAATTGAGAAACTTTATAAAGCTACTTATAATACTGAGCTCTGTGCCCCTTAATGCTGCCCTGAATAAGCAAACAAATATTACAGAAGCAAACACAACCTCCAACAACAAGAACTACATTAAAGCACACTTTCTCCAAAACTCGCAAGTCCAGTTCTACCAAAAAGAAGCCTCCACAAATGTGATAATAATAATAACTAGAAAAGTTAACTTACGTAGCACACAATTCTTATGTATTTACATATCTCACGCCTAAACTTTCATACTTACATGCATAGCTCTTTGGTGCTTCAAACCTTTGCATGAAAATGTTTGACTTAAAAAATGTGGTGATAGTGCTATTTTTTATATGATATTAAAGATTTGAGTGTTACTTGTGTGAATATGAAAGTTTTGGTGTGAAATAAAAATATATGAGAATTGTGTACTATACTAAGTCACTGAGATTACAGAAATAGAGCTTCAAAGCTAACAAATTCATGGAGCGAAAAAGATAAGGAGAGAAGCAGCATTCCATCAATATTCGATAAAATAATTCTATCATCAATTAGCAATCTAAAGCCGCCATTATTAATGGCTTAGCTCTTCCAACATTCCTCTTAGCCAATGCAAGGGCAACAACTGCAGATATACTGAGTAAATTAAATTAGCTGTGAAGCCTAAAATTGTTTCATAACATTAAGAGCAAACATCAAAAGAATAAATGAAGAATAAATACAGAATAAATAGAATTAAAAACCCCTTTGTGATCATTTAAGAATTGTAACTAAACACATTAAGGATATAAATTCTCAAAGTTGGGAAAAAATTCATTTCCATCCCAAACCTGAAAGCACAAAATATGCATCTGAATTCAAATTTTTCTCCTCTTCGATTCAAATATCAAGGGTTGAGAACTAATGAATGCAGTGAATCATGGAAACAGGAAGGGGAAACACAAACAAGTGATCAAACTAATGTTAATTAGTAGGTCGGGGAAAAAAACTTAAAAAGTAAAAAAAATAGATTGCATCCGAGCTCCAGAAAAATGGAAAATTTTAAAGTAAGATTTTAAAACGCAACAAAAAATCAAGAAGAGAAAGTAACAAATATATTAAAGAGAAAAATGACATTTTGGGTATGTAGATAATTAGATAAAAAAGAAAACTAACATAGGGCCAATTAGGGCAGAGGAGATCCATGAACGTGAATGAGAAGGAAGGGCAGAGTTGGGGAAATAGATGAACAAAACACTGTAGATACAAGAAGGGTTTAAGAGTGGAAAAAA
Source organism: Phalaenopsis hybrid cultivar (assembly GCA_002079205.1). Classification (NCBI taxonomy): domain Eukaryota; kingdom Viridiplantae; phylum Streptophyta; class Magnoliopsida; order Asparagales; family Orchidaceae; genus Phalaenopsis; species Phalaenopsis hybrid cultivar. The sequence continues at coordinate 49,811 of JXCR01061699.1, read as the reverse complement.
TTAATAAATAACCATCACCTAATTAAAGTTGGGAGTTTTGGTGGTCTCAATGCATCGTGGTCCTGTTGTTGCTTTTCTAGCTAAAGCTCTAATCACGACTGCATTGTGATTTTCCGTCAAGAAGGTGATGGTTTTGGGTGAAATCGGTTGAAGCGGAGGGAATAGAAGAGGGTTTCAAATAGAGTTTTGAAAGAGGAAAGGTACCAAGAGAGCGGGAGTGATGTAGGCGAGGTTTCAACTTGCGACGACGAAAATGGTGATGTGCGGCAAGCGTATCTTTCGATCTTTTATTCTCCTCTACGACTCTTCTCCTCTGCGAAGATGAGCTACAAACGAAGAAAGCCGATAGTTGCGAAGGAAAGACGAAGCACGTGGTCCTTAAATCCACCTCCTGATCAGATTTACTAAATCTGAGATTTACGTTACGTCTGAGAAGTTATCGGATTTAAGTAGATAGACGAACTTAACGTGATAAAAATTATGTTTGATGGATTTACATTAAATCCAACGTAAATCCATCCTAAATTAGGCTACCAAACACTCCCTCAGTCTCATCATCGCTGAAGTAGTGAAACAACTTAGCATAAAAATTCTTTAACCTTCGATAAATTATTTGTTTAGAATCTTAATGTTGACATATATATATATATATCTGCTCACAATGGTTAGTGACAAAAAATCATTATGAAACAAAAACTTTACTACTGCAAGCACTGCAAGATGTTTGGACACCCGCAGAAGAAATTTTTCAGATTGCACCCACAGTTGAGAACCAATAGTCAAAAACAAGAACACACTATTTGTGCACCCCATGTGCCTGAAGACACTCCTTCTTTTGACCATACTACAACAGATAATGTTTTGAACCGAAAATCAGGATAGTCCCACACCTCATATTCAGGAAGCATCAGGTGGAGAGGTAACAATTCACACTTCACATACACTGGAACCTATCACGGTGGCAACGAATGTCTTTCCTTCTATTTTGGTTCTAACATCAAATTAGATCGAGGATCACACGAGCTAGTCTTCAGATGAAGAATGACAGATTTACACTTCTTGGCGGAAGAAGAAGGCTAGATGCACACTCAAACTTGGAAAACTTAATGGATGATACTTTGATTACTCCTGACAATGACACGACTCTTCAAAGTTTGTTATCTGACCCCGCTTCTAAAACTAGAGGAGCAGACTAAACTGACTCGTCCCTAACTACTTTTTTTTGCATGTTTTAAATTTGTTTTACTTTTTATTGAGTCTATATGCATCTTTTTGTTTGGGTATTACTGTACTTGTATCGTATGGGTAGGGTGCCTCTTTTTGTCTCTCATACAACTTTTATGTATCCTTTCTATTTCAATAAAATCAGCCCTTGCGCTTTTAAATATAAATAATAATAATATATATATAGTTAACACAACAGTACTTTGAATATTATGATGTCAATGTATTATTTTCTTGTCATGTTTCATCAAAAGATTATAGCCGCCATCTCATTGGAAAAAAAATATTATGAAATTCCTTTAAATTTGGTTAGAGATGACTGAAAAAAATGTTTTTTGAAGGTTTAGATGATAATTTTTTGGATTCATTTGATTATCAGTATTATAAATGAATTTCTCGAACTTCAATGGTTTAGAAAGCAATATCAAGTCTATAAGTTCAGAAATGAGTCACCTCCTCATGTTAAAAAAATTTATCCTTTTCATTTAATCCATGGCCATTATTTTCATGACAATCCGAGTTTGATAGATGAGTTATTAGCTGATGATAAGCTTAGCATTTAGCAATCATTGAGATTGTGTTTGAGCCTGTGTTTTGTCCTTTTACAATGATTGATTAATGGTCTTAATATTGAGCCTCATTTTGCAACAATTACATAAATTATTATTTTTCTAGAGATATTTGAATTGACACTATAAGATGACCCACACTTTGGCAGTACATCTTTATTCTTTAATATAGTTTCCAACAATTGAAATCGTTCTACATTGTGTTCTTTAACAATCAACTCTTCAATGGAAGCGTTTTCAACCATGGGGATCTGATGCTACAAAAGAAATTAAATTTAGATTATTATTTACTTCAATGGGATTTATTTCAAATCTTTAAGATTTAATAGGTTTATTTTTAAAAATATTTTCTTTTGATAATATTTAGATTGAATATAAAATTCTATGGTTTAAGTAGGTAAAGATTTTATTTCAAAGTGTTTGATTGTTTTTTTATAGTTCTTGTTGATAAAGGGACCTTATTTAGGATCCTTTTGATATGTTGGGAATATTGAAGAAGTCTAGGGGTTTGTCTTGGGGTTTATTTGTAAAGATTATAAATGTACAAAGCAGGTTTTGAATAATTCATTCTTCATGGTCTCAGAGCCCTAACCCTAACAACCATCCTTGGTGCTTGATAGTTGGGATTGGGCATACAATGACCCGGAATAGTTGCGATTGGAAGTTATCTGGGATGCTAACGATGGGATCGAGCTTGAAGGTTTGAGATAGTGATACAATTAAGATTGGAGCTACCTAGGATGCTAACGGTGGGATTGTGAGTCGCGCCTGGAGCGCCATGACTAGAACCACGAAGACAACGACAGGATCACGATTTGGAGCTTCACAATTGTATCTTGATTGGAGCTACTTAGGGAGGCCGCGACGGGATTGTGGCGGTACAAGAGCTAACTAGGAAGGCAATGACAGGATGACGACATATTAACACGAAGGATGTGTGATCTTATCTGTGTGATCTAGTCTTGGATTATTGTGATTGAGAATTTCAAGAGATAGAGATAGTGTAGGAGGTAAATGATTGTAGCTTTTGGGGAAGATAGATCCCAAAGTTTTGAAGTTCTTGGTTGGGCTCATATAGGGAGCTAGCATCTCAACGGGTGTCATTACCTTGGATGTGATTCGACGCAGGTGAAGCTAGACCTCTCATGTGGATCTGAAGCTTGATAGACCAACCACGTATCTGAGTCGTCTGCTTAGTATGGAAGAGAATAGAGGGGTATCTTACTGTGGATGAACCGAAGAGAGATAGTGCTGAAGGGGATAAGTGGAGGATTACACACGTCTTAATTTACACCTGGCTACTCAACTCGATGGTTCCATCAATTGCATCCTCAGTAGATGACATTCGAAAAATGAGGGACATCTGGGCAAAACTGAAGAGGATTTATGTTGGGATAGAGAACCCCATGAGTTTGTTCCAGATTCAACGTGAGATGGAAGCAGTGGTATAGGGTGATAGATCTATTCTAGAATACACCATAAGTTTGGAGTAGCTGTGGGCAAATCTTGATCACTTCCCATCGATGTCGGGCTGTGACGATCCAATGTAAGAAAGGGGAGATCTTTGCACGGATGGTGGCTATGCAATTTTTGGCCCATCTGAACCCGGTCTTTGATCAAAGGAGATTTGTCCTCCTAGCTTAAGAGACTATCCTTTCACTAGATGAGGCATTATTGCGATGATACGGGAGGAGAGTCACATGAAGCTACACCCTGAGCCGAGTGTACTTCCGGGCGCGCGACCAGCTTTGGCTGCCTTAAGCTCAGGTATTATAGGTGTCTAGGGGAGACTCACAAGTGCTACAACTATGGTGAAGTTTGATATCTGAGCAAAACCTATCCTATGCAATCTAAGGAGAAAGAGACAGGTAGACATGGATAAGGTGGAGGCAGTAGTTGTGACCGTTGTGGTTGAAAAGGTGGAAAATGGGGCTACTAGGCAAATTTGATGGTACTAGAAGAGGGAGAGACGAGTGTGGTTTTTATGAATGAGGATCATGAGTATCTAGAGTTGTTGAAGAGGAAGCAACAAGCTGCAGAAAATGGGGCCAAGGATGCTTCTAACCAACCATCATCAAAGGGCAACATTGCCATTTATGCTCACTTTGACAAAGGTCTTGTGATACACATGCTCGTCTCTATTTTCACCACAGGATTATTAGATCGAATAGTAGGTTCTGGTACATTTCGACATGTTACAGGTACCGTTAAAAATTTTCTTTCGATACTCCTCTAATAGTACCAGAGAACATCCAGACCGTTGATGGTATAACACAACCTGTAGTTTGTAAGAGTATAGTGAGGGATGCCAATTATATGACTTTGTCCATTGTTTTGTATGCTCATTTTTTTAGTGAACCTTTTTATACATTAGTTTCATTATTCCCCAACCAAAATGTGTTGTTTTTTGATATTCCTAAGGTGATCTTTCAAGAGAAAGGGAAGTCTCGAACACTTGGGGACTGGAAGTGGCATAGTGGACTTTGGTATTTGGACCGAGGGTTAATTCGTTATGAAATGGGTAAATGTGTGCTTGCGGCAGGTCGCAAAATGTTACATTGGGATAGTTCATAGGTTGAAATGGAGGCTGTTATGTTCCTGGGATCGCTTGTGGAACCTTGGATGCTTGAAGTAAATAGAATGATCGTTGAGGGTGATAATTGCAATGCATTGATGTTTTCCGACATTCAATGGAAAAGATTGCGTGGAAACAACATAGTGGGTGTCACCCAAACTTCGCTTTTCTTACCAACTTTCGACAGGTGCTTTCTTCCAATTTCTCAAAATCTTACAATGGAGCAACCCATTTTTGTGCTCCATTTGCTTTACAGGATAGCTTTAATGTTAGAAATTTACAAGTTAGTCATCATTTCATTTTTTGTTGAAAAGAACGAAATTTTTTTAGAGGCTGCTACTTAATAGCCTTTCTTTTTAGCTTTTTGGTGTGGCTTTTAGCCCTCTTTTGTATTATTTTTTAAATTTTATATTAATGTAAAATGCACTCGCTTCATCGGAGGGGATGTACTCAGCCTTGATGTCAATGACAGAGAGTGTCGGAGTAGGAGACTCTGAGAGGAGTGTGGAGGATGTGTTGATGTTACATCACATACACATGAGACACTTTTGTTTTAGTTTATTGAGTTGGTTGTATCATTGTTTGTATGAAAAAACAAATAAACAAAAGCTGATTTGTGATGCTTATGAGTTTGGTAAGCTTACTAGGAGCTCTTACATCAGTTATGAGAATAAGAGTTCGGTTATTTTTGGCTCGATACATTCTGATGTATGAGGACTTTATTTACAAGTTCTATGAATGATTATTAATATTTTGTGACTTTTATTGATTGTTTTTATCGTGTTATTTGGTTATATTTGATGAATAGTAAATGTGATGTGTTTGCTTACTTTAAAGACTTTCACAAAACAATCCAGACTCAATATGGTGCAATAATGATTGTATTGAAGTCTGATAATAGGACATAGTATACCGATAAAGTATTTGGGGAATACTTGTCAGCCGAAGGGATATAATATCAAACTACATGTTCATACACAAAAGAAAAAAAAATGGAGTCGCGGAGAGAAATAATAGACATCTTTTAGAAGTAGCCCGAAGCATGATGACTGCAATGAATGACCTAAAACATTGCTCAATTGATCAACAGTCAAGGGTATTGGATTAGAAGTCTCGTTTGTCAGGGGTTGAAAGGAGTTTTAATAGCATGTTTTTTCCATTAAAGGTGTTTTTCTGTGAATGTTTGTAAATGATAACAGTTCATTAGTAGGAAAGCTAGATTATAGAGTTGTGAGATGTGTGTTTGTAAGTTATTCTCCTACCCAGAAGATGCATGTCTGTTGGTGCCATAGAGAATAGACTATTTTTGAGCATTAATGTGTCATTTAAAGAATTTGAATCATACCACACTTAGGAGGGGACCTCACATTTCAGTGTCTCGCTAGATATTAGAGATACAAAGCAAATGGGGTGAGTAGCAATGGTGAGAGAGTGATACATGTGGGAGTAATGCATTGTCCGGTGATGTAGGGATGAATCAGCCGAGGAATTAGAAAATAAGGAGAATGAACCCAGAGATGTTGGGATTCAAGTTGAATGTGAGTTAAGGGTGTAGACATGAAGAAGGAAGCAAAATGAGGGAACGGTGTCTATAGTACTACTTGTGCCAGCTAGTTCTTTGTTTTGATCTTACCTGATTCTTGAGACACCTACACCATCCACCTCCGACTCAAAACTCCCATGTGATATGATTCCTTCTCCTAACCCCCCAACTTTAAGGAGGACCTCTAACAACAATGGGTGACATTGCTAATTTTGTTTCATATTCTAACATATCATCTTTACATGGAGCATTCATTGTATCTTTGGGCATTACTCTATACCCGAGTGTCGGCAGGTTGCTGATGAAGATCCCAAGTAGAAAGCGACTATGCATGAAGAACTTAGGGCTCTCGATAAAAACCAATCATGAGCGATTGTGCCATTACCAGCGGAGAAAAATGCATTTGGGTGCACGTGAATCTTCACAGTAAAACAAATTCTAGAAGGGAAAATGGAGCGGCACAAAACATTACTAGTGGTGAAAGGGTACAATTAGACATGACATTGATTATGACGAAATCTTTGGACCAGTAGAAAAAATGAGCACAGTGAGGATACTGGTTTCTCTGGCAGTGAATTGTGGTGTAGATTACATCAACTTGATGTGAAGAATGCATTTCTTCATAGTGAGTTACTGGAAGAGGTATATATGGATATGCCACGAGAATTTAGTACAATCCAGACAATGGGCAAGGTGTGTAGGCTTAGAAAATCTTTGTATGGCTTGAAACAGTCTCTCTGATCCTGGTTTGACAAGTTTAGAAAGGATATGATGGTTATGAGATATCGACAAATTAATCCAGACCATACGATATTCTTTTGACAACATGGATATCACACCACCACTGTACTTGTTGTGTTTGTTGATGACATCATTTTCATCGGTGATGATGAGGTAGATATTGCTTAACTAGAGGTAATATTGGGCATTTAATTTGAGGTGAAGGATTTAGATAGTTTAGATACTTTTTTGGTATCGAAATGGCTCGTAAACCTGAAGGAATGACCTTGTTCTAAAGAAAGTAGGTACTACTTCTCATAGAAACTGGCATGCAGGGGTGCAAACCTGTAGTCTCTCGAATTGAATAGAAGACCAAGTTGAGTGCAGAGTTAGGAGAATTGATTGATAATAAGAGGTACCAAAGATTGGTGGACCGTCTGATCTATCCGTGTCGCACTCGATCCGACATCTCTTTTGCAGTGAGTGATGCATGATCCAAGAAAGGGTCCTATGGATGCATTATATTAGATTCTGAGGCACCTGAAGTGTGCACAAAAATAAGGAGTTGATCTAGTCATTGAGGGCTTTTGTGATGCTGACTGGGCGAGTTGTGTAGATGATAGAAGGCCCACCTTAGGATACTGCATGTTCGTAGGGGCAACTTGGTCTCTTGGAGAGCAAGAAGCAGCCTGTAGTAGCGAGGTCAACAGTAAAGGCAGAGTATAGGGTCATGGCCTTAGGAGTAGCTGAGATGATGCGGCTAAGAGCCTTTTCGGTTGAGCTTAAAGTGGACTAAGGAAGTCAAATGAAGTTGCGGTGTGGCAACAGGCCAGCAATCAACATTGCCAACAAATCGGTGCACCACGATAGAACCAAACATGTGGAGATTGATAAATTCTTCAAGGAAAATCTGAATAACGAGCTATTGGAGATAAGTCATGTAGCCACTGGAGAGCAAGTGACCGACTACCTCACTAGACTTTTTTCATTAGATTTGTCTAGGTTATGTGACAAGATGAGTTTAGTGAATATCTTTTGCCCATCTTGATGGGGAGAATTGGACCTTTTTTATGTCCTATTGGTAAAAAGGGAATATTGAAGAAATCGAGGAGTTTATTTGTAAAATATTGTAATATTTTATCTAAGTCCATGTTATGACTGTACAAAGCTGGTTTTGAACAATTTTTTCTTCAGTTCCATGTTTTTAAATGTATATTTCAGGCTGTATTTTGATCAGTTGAATGTATTGATTTTAAGATTGTATTTTTATAACACTGTCTATTGGCATGAGCAATAACTCTTCATCTATCCACAGTTTTACCATAAACAATGTCAATACAACCTGACGATGGAACTATTCACTTTCATGCAATAGCTTTTTTATTTTTTTTTGGAATGCTTTATCACTTAGTCTCCAACTGATCTGGGAGGGAGGATGTTTTGTATTTTTATTCTGTAACTGTATAAATTATTTAGTATAGTAGAAACATGTGATTTTACTCTTCTTGGGTTCTTTAAATTAAAATCATCCCTTTATCTATTTCTTTTAACAAATTGTTTGTGAGAAATCGAAAAGCTAAGGCCATTGAAATAGATTTTCACTCCCTGGTTTATCTCTTGCTTGTGCACAACTAGGAACCCATAGCCCACAACAAGTGCGCTATATCTTGTCAAGCCTACAAAAGCGAATGAGCCATACTGTAATTTGAACATGTTCTGCTGGTTTTCTATGAACTGCAAATAATCTTTTTCTTAGCTTCTTTTCCTTAGTAATGCGTATTGAAGTCGCTATTGAGTTGTATATGAAAAACCTTGTTTTGCTTTTATATATACTAAATTGGTCTCTGTTTCTTAGTATATAGTATAAGTATGAAAGTACGCGGATGTCTATTATATATTTATAAAGCTATAGAAACATATATCGGATATAATATGAATATTTTCCATCATTTTATCTTGTTCTTGCTTTATATTTACCACTTTCAATGAATTGGCTATAAAGTAGAATTTGATACAGGGAAGACCATGGACATCATGATCATGAATCTTATTATGGGGAGAGGGATGCAGATAGCTTGGTCGCGGTATGCTTGTTGGAAGCCTATTGAAAAGTGTGGATAGATTATTCTTGGAAAAAAATTTTGCCCGTGTGAATTTTTTTTCCTTCTATTTTTCCCATGTTTTATTTGTAGATTTTTATGACTAGATACTGATTTTCATCCTTTTTTGTGATAGGCAATGGAAACTCTGGTTGCAAGTATTCCAAATGTTTCTCATGAACTGGCATTAGAGGACAAATCTAAACTGCAGATTGATGCAGTAAAACGCCCTGCACCATCAACAAGTGGATGCAGAATAGAAGGTTTTGTACGGGTTAAGAAGGTAAATTTTTTTTATTTTTATTGTTTTCCTTTAATGTTTATTATTATTATTTTTTGGGGTGGGGTTTAGTTGCAACACCTGATCACTCTACAGCATAAATGGCAATGGTTTGAACGCTTGAACTCCTTTGTGTTAGAAGAAGTTGTTAATTTTAACATTGGATTTTCTTAGTTTCTTTTTACACTACAAATGCTTTTATTTTGTGAAGAAGACAAGTTGGGCGTTGAACAGCATTGAGACAATACGGAGATGTTTGAATCTTCATTTCTGATTTGTTTGCTTTACTAACATGCAAAATGACAAGAAGAGACCGAATAGTATTACAAGCTTTGGGTTCTTAGTTGTAAAAGGGATTCATGTAGCCAACCCAGCTTAGTGGGATAAAGACTTGTTGTTTTTGATGTTGTTGCATGTTTGGAGAGACGGTTGATGGGCTTTAAAGAATCACTTCATTAATCCCAAGATAAACTCTTCTAATATCAAACCATCAAATTGAAATGGTTTATGTACATCTTATATTTAACATGAAATGCACTCTATTAAATTTTCATTTTCTTTAACTAAGCTAATTAGTATTTTCCATTCAAATTTTATTTTAATTGAGTTTTATTTGAATTTATGATCGTAAAAGTCTTAAAACATGGAGATTACAAAATTTGCAATGTAATTATTATAATCCAAGATTAGCTACCTATAAATCATAAACATGTTGTTTTAGGTTTTAGAGTCTCTTTTGAAAAGTTATCCCAATTTTTTTTTCTTATTAAGAAGGAATCCTCTCTTTCCTTTTCTATCTAATTTCCTTTTTTAATCGAAGCTAAATTGAGGATTTTTCATAGCCAATTTGCGGTTAATTACGCTCATAGCACGTCACTATCTGATCACCCTCACATCGCATGCAGTGTTGCCTTTTGCCCACACCCGTAGTCACTCACATGCAGTTATTTTGAACGTGTTCCTATTGAATTTATATATTTAAGTATTATTTACACAAATATATTATATTTGAGATACATGCAAATATTTTAATTTAAGAATTTAATTTTGCCTTTTGTCCCTAGTGCTTATGTTACGTATTTGGCGACGATTAAGAAGTTGTAAATCTCGATCGTGCATTTTAAATATTATATTTTACTAACACAGCTTTTACACTTAGAAAGAAAATGCAAAACGAATGTATCCTTGAAAGGGTTGGTGTAGCTTTAATGGCAGACAACTATTAGAGAGAGTCATCTAGATGGTTTGGCCACATTATACGGCGGCTATCTGATGATTCAATTAGGAGAGTAGATGTTTTAGATTCGACTTATTTTAAGCAATGTAGAGTTAGACCTAAAATGACTTGGGCATGTTGTATTAAAGAATGATCTTAATTTATTAGAATTAAATTGAAAGATAGCACTCAATAGGGCATAATGGAGAAAAAGGATTCATGTAGCCGACCCTGCTTAGTGGGATTAAGGCTTGTTATTGTTGTTGTTGCATGTTTGGATAGATGAGAATTTAGTTGACGGGCTTTAAGAACCATTTCATTAATACTTCATTAATCTCAAGATAAACTCTTCTAATATCAAACCATCAAATTGAAATAGTTAAAGTACATCTTATAATTAACCTAAAATGCACACTAAAATTAAATTATCATTTTTTTTTAACTAAGCTAATTAGTTTTTGCTATTCTACATTTAATTTAATTGAGTTTTATTTGAATCTATGATTGTAAAAGTCTTAAAAACGTGGATATTACAAAATCTGCAATTTACTTATTCTAATCCAACATTAGCTACCTATATATCATAAACATGGTATTTTAGGTTTTGGAGTCTCTTTTTAAAAGTCATCCCAAATTTTCTTAAAATTTATTTATTACATATTTATGATTACATGAAACTTGAATAAGGCTTACCTTATTAAGAAGAATTCCTCTCACCCCTTCCGATCTAATCGCCTTTTTAAAGCTACATTGAGGATTTTTCATAGCCAAGTTGTTCTCAACTTCTCTCGTAGCATGTCACTCTCTGATCTTGCTTGCTTGCTCTGCCTTAAACACTTCTGTACTCACTTCATCTGGACTAGTAAGTCTTCATACAACAAACTCTAATGCTGATTGTCTCCCTAGTTAACTTGTTCAGTAGATATATATTTAATAATAAAATGATACTATTATATATATATATATGTATTCATTACTTTTTTTTTTTTTAATTGATAACCAACTCATGTGAAACCTTCTTTGCAATCTTCTCTTAAATTGTATTATTAACACTATTTAAGTAATATTCATATTTTTTTTAGCAATTAGCTTTTTTAAATCTATTTGATTTAGATAGCTTGTTTAGATCTCAACTTTTTTTGTTAAGAAAATTTATTAAAAATTTGCTTGTAAATAAATTTTGCAATCAGCAAAATTAGCATTCAGCAATTAGCAAAATGTATTAAAAATTGCTTAGATAAATAATATTTTGGGCCTTTATAATGCGGCTGATTTAAAAAAAAAATCCCCGACTTGGACTTGGGCAAGGCGTGAATGTGCGATATATTTTATACTAGTTTCTATAACCTTTGTTTTGCACATTTTGATATTCATTTTTTTTAGTCGTAGTTGATGGCATTTATGATGTAATATATGGAGTTGGATTATGGTTGAAATGATGAATAGGAAGATGCCTTTTTAGTGAATTGAGACCTTTACTACATGAATAAAATGCACAAAAATGGTCGTTCGAAAACATAGATTAAAATGCCAAACTTAAACGTTAAAATAACCGGGTAATCAGTGAGAAGAATTCAAATAATAAGGGATACAAATTTTTTCTACGTTGCACTCCTTAATTTTCATCCTATAAACTTTGGAAAATTTGTTATCTCGATTCAGAGTTTTTAGTTTTGACAACTTTTCCTTTACTGAAATAACATATTTTATTCATAACGGTGCAGGTCCCTGGCAACTTAATAGTCTCCGCCCGTTCTGGCGCACACTCTTTTGACGCATCTCTAATGAATGTATCACACCTCGTTTCCCATTTTTCATTTGGAAAGCAGCTCTCTTCGAAGATGTATTCTGAAATGAAGCGGCTTACACCACTTCTGGGAGGAAGCCATGATCGCCTGGCTGATAAATCTTACATAATTAGTCATGATGACAATAAGGCAAATGTCACTGTAAGTTTTTTATTAATCTCCACCTTTTTAATGAAAATATATATTATCAATTAAATGACCAAAATGATCCCTAGGGGCTTGGGCATTTTTGGTGTTTAATTTAGTCTCAGTTTTATTCTGGTATTTGATTTAATCGCACCCTCATCAAATCGGAACACATTTAGTATTGCTGTCAACTTTAACATTTGTTTAAATGGCAATTGGAGGAGGAAAGTTTTTCACTATTGTATTTTAGACATTTAAGGGTCAATATTTTTTAGTTTTGAGTTTGTATTAAATACTGAATTCTACTTTAAAAATGCACTCGTGAAATGTTTTTCTTAACCAGTTTCCAACCAAAAAAATAACGAAAGTGATGGTATGATTTCCGTCTGAGTAACATTAAAGCTAATGATATGATTAAATTAGCTCAGATTTCATGCATCAAGGAATTAAATTGAACATCTGAAGAAGTCTCGAACTAAAATACTCTTTTTAAGGATCATTTTGACCATTTCCTAACATCTATTCCAGTAAAATAAATGATCAAAATGAAAATGATGCCCAAACATTTCAGGTCTGTAGACTCAATTGAAAAGCTCAGGTTTAGCATCCAAAAAATTAAAAATTAAAAATAAAAAAATAAAAAAAAGTGAGAGTACTAAATCCTCAAAGTTTGTTTCTTAAGATCGAGCATTACCTTCAACTGGTAAAGACGGAGATTGTCACAAGAAAGTCCTCCAAGCAGCTGAAGCTGTTCGAAGAGTACGAGTACACAGCCCATAGCAGTTTGGTGCACAGTCCAGACATTCCCGTTGCCAAGTTCCACTTTGAGCCCTCTCCCATGCAAGTGGGTATAACAACTTTTGAGTTCCATTTTAATATACACACATACATATATACATTCAATTGGGTATATTTAATCTGTTTTGCTTTCAGGTCTTAGTAACTGAAATACCTAAATCCTTCTCGCATTTCATCACCAATCTTTGTGCAATTATTGGAGGAGTTTTCACGGTACAAAATTGATTTCATAAATGCCTGTTTTTCTCTTTATTCATATACATGGATGTATTAATAGAATTTGGTTTTATTTATTAACAATATCTTTCAGGTTGCTGGGATACTGGACTCAATCCTGCACAATACAATGCGACTTGTGAAGAAAGTAGAACTAGGAAAACAATTTTGATATTCCTAATTCAAAATTTTTTGGTCTCAAGGGAAGTGTTAGTTTGGCTAACTAACCTTCTTAAGAGCATTGAGGCTTTGAAAAACATTTGTAAAAAAAATTATAACTTAGATTATTTATAATGAACTATTTTCTTTGATAAAAGCAGAGTTTTACATGTTATAACTGTGTGCTCGACCCCTATAATTTTGTTACCTATGACCCAACCTCTATTTAAATTTTATGATCATGTTATCTTTAATTTACTAGGTGATACTTGTAAGCATTATATAGAGTTGGTGTATCATTTCTTAGTGTAGCCAGGTGTCAAGCTGGTGGTTGAAGAAGTGCATGGCAGAGTAATGATGAGGATGCTATGTAGAGAGATTTCTTGATTTTGTGATCATCAGTTGAAAGGTTTGAGATGACAAGAGAATTAGATTTTTTTTTTATTTAAATTTTTTGATAGGGTGAGCTCCTGAACCCGGTATTTTAGGATTCTTCACTATATTTTTAACCGTTGTGATGTCCATTCGAGCACGTAAACTTTTTTAAGAGAAACATAATGAAAGTTAGGAAGTTATTATCAAATTTAGGGAGGGAATTTCATTGACATAGAAGTTAGAAAATCATTATAAGTATAGAGAGGGAATGTGTGTGTTTTTGTGTGTGTGTGAGAGAGAGAGAGAGAGAGTTATGTTCGCGATCTTTAATGGAGGTGCAAATGAGTTGAGATTGAGTGAGCTAGTATATATTAGAGTTCAGCTTGTAAAAAAATCAATTTATTAAAAATTGACTCGTATTTGAAATGACACATGAATAACCTATTTGCGATTGACTTGATTAGAATTTTTTGTTCGTTTGAGGCGCTTGTTCGGCTTGAATTTAGCTCATTGATTTAAAAAATAATAATTTTAAATTAAGCACAAAGAATAAAAAGAAAATATTATAATTGTATACACCATAATTGTCAGCATGAATTTCAAAGCATCTAAACGGCCCATATGATGGTAGGACAACCAAGGCGTCCTATCGCTCTATTGCCAACTGCGTGGTTGAGAATCGACCAACACGCCATGGAGAGAGACTCAAGCGACAGACTCGACCGATTGAGAAGTAGGCAAGGATCCTTGATCGCGGCTAATCGGTAAAACCGTTTTTACTGCAACGGGCGAGATCGAGATTCAACTGGGCGCCTCAGTCGGCTAACATGTACTTCAGAGAACACAGTTGCTATTCAATCGGTCGCCTCAGTCGGCTGAATTAAAGTAAGTCGGTCAGCTAATTACCACAATGTTAAAATTTAAATTGTAAATATAGATATCGTATGAATCCATTGTATTAAATGTGGTTTCTATAATCGTCCCCTCCTTTCCATAATTGTACAGAATACTCTCCTATAAATAGTAAGAAAAAATATGAATGAAGGTTTCTCTAATGGTTTTTGGTTTAAGGTTTCCCCCCATGCCATTTTTGGGCATATATTCACTCTAGGACCCAATCGTCCATTGCTTGATGATATTTTAGGCATAATACCCATATAATAACCCTTTAATCCCATGTTTACATGCCTATTAGCGTGATTTAAGGGACCAAGGGTCCCTCAATGCGAAAATTCTGGGCAGCAAGATCAGAGCAGAATTTGATCTGGTGTGGATTTGTCATGGTTACGACGCCGGTGCGCCGATGTTAGAGTGGGTGTACCGGTTCGCGGTGCGGGGGCGCCCTACTATCTCCAGACACAGTGCGGCATGTGTGCGGCGTGGGTAAGCCCTAAGACCCGATGCGGGGGCTCCCAAAGCACGACACAGCTTCTCACAACTCCTTGTTCGATAGCATGGGTTTAGCACGAGCGTGCTAGAAGAGCAAAGGCACAAGTGCATCCAAAGCACGTTGCCGGTTCTCCCAACTCCTTGTATGCCAGTGTAGAGCCAGCACGGGTCTAGACTCTAGGGGGGGTACGCCATAGGACTAAAGGCACGAGCGCGCCCAAGGCAAAATAATTTTCTTTGGGGTATTTGATGCAATCTAGTGATTGCAAGCCATGGGGCACCTCATAGAAGTGAACACTTGTCTTATTGAGCTTGAAAGCGTGCCCCGGGAAGCCCTAACAAATATCTGGAGATACGGAGAAAAAACATATCCATGAAGCATTGTCCCGTTGCGCTCAAGTGAACATCCCACTCAAATGACATCAAAAAGTGATACCAACAATATGTTTAACATGGAGCGTCTAAATTTCATTAGAATTCCACTAAATGGCTCATTTCAGTTATTTCACATCATTCTTAATCATTCCCAAAAGAATAAGAAGGAACTTGGAAATGTTTATTGAAGTCTAGGTTAAACTGATTTCTTCAATTAAACTTCATCATTAGCAATCATCTTATCATGTCGAACGAAGTATTCTCAATTGAAATGTGTATAAAATCAATAAGAGAAAATGGCAATGTATTGAAATGCAAATTTTCTTCTTTCTTGAACAACATAGAAAAAATGAATTTTTGGTCATATTTCTAAAAATGAGAAAAAGCAAGTGTTTGTTTTGCCATTTTGGGCTATTAAGAGGAATATGGAGTAAAAATTCCAAAAGTCTAGTTTGAATGCTATTTTCTCTTAAAAAACGATCTACTTCATTATTACGATCGGAAAATCAAAGGATACGAGTAAAGTTAATTGAAAGAGGGTTTTAATTTAATTTGATTTTTTAATTTTTTTAGGCTTTAATTTAATATTTGTGTTTAGCTAATTGAAATAAAATTTAAATTAATTTAAGTGTAATGAAATGCAATAACCAAGTTAGCATTATTCATGAAGGATATGTTCAGTGTAGGACATGAAGATGTGGGCATAATATACTGGTAATAGTTTAAAATAAAACAGTTAAATTCACAGAAATAATCAATATCAGGCTAACATAAACCAAAATTATAAAATAAAGTTCTATTTTATTTATATTATTGATTTTCTTTTGGTGAGAAAAATATTAATGAGGAAATCATAAATTAATGAGGGGCATTTTAAACATTTTAGTTTTAAGCTTTGAAGACTGAATGAATAGCTATATATTGGGGCCATGGCATCTCATGAATACTACTATGATAGAATGAGATAATTAGAGATATTAGGTAAATGATGCATTTGGGCTTAAATATTTAACATACATATTTAAGCTACATATAACTGTTGTTGTCTTTAGAAAGATAGAGAAATTTACGTACATATACATAAATCTTTTGGGCTTAAATATTTAACATAAAAATTTTAAATATTTGATCGGATAGCTTGTGCTTAAATCACTCTGTCATATTCTTGTATGTCTTGTGGCCATCTCAATTTTAGCCTCGTTGGCTTGGTTCATTTGGTTAGGTGGACCTCACAATTAGGTGTGTAAACGAGTCGAACACGAGCGAGCCCATGCTGAACTCGTGTGGGCTCGTTTATATTTCAAGCTCAGAAAATGTGTTCGTGTTCGGCTTGTTTGTTTAACGAGCCGAACACGAGCCGTTCACGAACAAAGAGTCATTTTGATAACCCTAATCACATAGACATAAGTTGTTTAGGATTGATGCAAGATTTAAAACATCATTTCAATCTAGTTTAATAATTTTTATTATTTTTATCTTTATTAATACTTTTAATTGATTATAAATCTTTNTACAGACTTCCTTGACCTCCAAACTCTCAATCTATTGAGAGTGGATTGGAGTAAGGGTCATGACGTTCACATAGTGATTGATCCGATCATACATCGAATATATATATATAATTGATTAGTAGTATTTCGAGCCAAAATGAGTCGAACATGAATGAATAAATATTTGTTCGTGTTGTTTGTGTTTGGCTCGTTAACTTAGCGAATAAGCCGAACATGAGCTTCTTAACGAGCCGAACACGAGCTGTTTGCGAACAACGAGCCGTTTTGATAGCCCTACTCACAATCTGCTGAAAGTGGAGTAGCCTGTATCGCACTCTTCCCTTCATAAACATTAAATCTCTTTAAGATCAGCACAAATACTATTTTGATGTACATAATAATTTCTCAAAAATAGGAGCCCATAAATATGTTCTAACTTTGATGATAATTTAATTTTTTAAAACTTTTTATTATTTAATTTACAGTGGTTTTTTTATATAGAAAAAGCAATGAATAAAACACGTTTTGAATGGGCACCACCAAATATTTATTTTTTTTTTTAAAAAATACATTCTTTTATGAATACGACTTATAATCTGTTTAGAAAAATACAAATAATATGTTTAAATTATTCATTGTGGTTTCCTAAAAGAATTAACTCTCATAAAATTAAAACACCCAGACAAAAATCTCATGTATCAACTCAGTAGATGTAATAATCCAAATACTGTCTGAGGGTCCGTTTGGGGTAGCTTGTGCGTTTTAAGATAAGCTGCTTGTCCTGAAACGCGGCCCGCGGACCGACCGCAGGTGTCGATAAGCTGATGAAACGCGCGAACCAAACAGTACGGCGGCGTTTTGAAAACGCCGCCCGCACTTATAAGCTGCCCCAAACAGACCCTTACTTGGATATTGATTGTCCTTCAAGAGTATTTGATAGCATAATATTAATAAGTTTTACATATGAATTTAACTGAAATCTAGCCAAACATAAAAAGCAAAAAATGAATTTTAATAAATCCAACACTCGGTTCGATCGAATTAACTATTGTAACTCCTCTCATTCCTTCTCTTTTACGACATAGATTGCGATTAACTAAGTCTGACTGTGTTGCAGCTTTATTTTGTTGTTGGTCGCAAGCTTCAGCTTCATCGCACATTAGATTTGATAAATATGAATTCATCGGATTTACTAGATTTAATAAATCCTATTTAACGTAAATCTAAGTTGCTCCAACATAAGTATGCTGAACTTCAAGGTTGTTGGTGAAGTTTTTACTCTGACAGCGAAATCATCATATTTTTCAAATGAAAAACAACAAGCATTGGTGATCATGCTTGTTTAACATATATGTGCCATAAGAATTCATAATATTAACCCAATATGCCATATATACATGAATTTATAAGGTAAAAAATGTACTTAAAAGGCATAATTATCTATGAAATCGTAAAACTTATGAAAAAAATTGAACCATCACATGGTTATTTAATCTCCCAAGTAAAATGAAGCAGAACTCTTAAATATTAAGCTCTTTTTTGATGCAATGGTTGGAGTAATGTGGTCCTATTCGAGTCATCTTATGATAGATTAATCGTTTAAGAAATTTCATCAGGAAGACATGGTCAGAGCTGTCGCACATAACTGATACTATTTGGGTGTCGGTGCATGCCTTTATCAGATCTAAGCATGAAAGTTGTACTCCTATTCTGTGTCTCATTAACCGTGAATTCACAATCATAGAGATGATATTGTTACACATTCTTCTGACGTGCTATAACTCATTTAACAAACTTAACCGACCCATCTATTAATTGATTTGTTGTTTAGCTGCACAATTAATCAAATTTTATATAAAAAAAAATTATTTCAAAAATCAAGGTGGTTTTCACAATTTCAAATAATATATTTTCAAATTAATAAATCTTAATATTACAAAAAAAATTTTAAATGTTAGTTTAGATGAGGTGTAGACATTTACATCTTATCTTTTGTGGAAGCCTTCTTATGTTGATAAGTTCACTTGAAATTGTCAAAATAAAATC